>VZUI01049939.1:0-122413 GCA_013401135.1 Cettia cetti
AAGAAAGAAAGAAAGAAAGAAAGAAAGAAAGAAAGAAAGAAAGAAAGAAAGAAAGAAAGAAAGAAAGAAAGAAAGAAAGACACAAAATTGATTAAAAAATTGCATTGAAAAATTTTTAGCTTTACTAAATACATTAATTCAGGTTCCATTTCATAATTATCAGAGAGAAGCCTGTGATAGAATGTAAAAAAAATTGATAAGGATATAATTATTATTTGCTAGCCTTAAGCCGAAATATAAATGATGTAGCAAAAAACAAAACAGAAGAATTTTGTAAGATTTTCATGGTATAGCCAGAAAGAAGTTACTGTTTTAGGTTTGAGCCCCCTCAGTACAAGAAAGACATTGAGGCATTGGAGTGTGTCCAAGGAAGGGCAACAAACATAATGTCTAGAAAGCAAAACTTGTGAGGGAGCTGGGTTTATTTAGCCTGGAGAAAAAGAGACTCAGGATTGTAGCGAGGTGGGTGTCAGTCTCGTTCTTCTGCTAAGTAACAAGCAATGGAACAGAAGGAAACTACCTCAAGTTGCTCCAGGGAAGGTTCAAAATGTATATCAGGATTCTTTTTTTCTGAAAGAGCTATCAAGAATTAAAACAGGCTGCTCAAGAAGGTGGTGAAGTTACCATCTCTGGAGGCATTTCATAGCTGTGTAGATGGGATACTCAGGGACATGGTTTAGTGGTGGACTTGGTCGTGTTAGGTTTAAAGTTGTACTCAATGATCTAAAAGGCTTTTTCCAAACTGTGATTCTAAGTTCTAAGCAATTTATGTGAGTTTATAAGCTGCATGATCTCCAAAGGAAAAAAGGCACTTAGTTGTATTTAGATGTTCAGGAAAAAAAATCCAGACATCATGTGAGTAAAAAGAGCTACAAGTAAGCAGGATATTGTACAGAATACATAAAATGGATGATGGCAAAACCAAAACCAAGACATGCATTATCAGGAGCATAACCTCAGGAGGGAGGGAGACTGTAACATAAATACATCAGTAGTAAAAGAGGAAAACTGGAAAAGAAAGAGAACAAACTGACCTCTTTTCAAGATTCAATTGTTAAACAGCTCTCAAGCCTGATCCACTCTGTGGCTAAGACCCATCGCATCTAACTACATGTGTTGACTGCATCAGTGCAAAGACATCAGCTCTGGGGTATGCTATACTGATAGCTGATTTAGAGTATAAGTAAAAAAACCAGCAAGTTTTTCATATGAAGCAATGAAGGTTTTTAACAGATAAGAGACAAGAATAGTTAAATTAGAAAAGTTTTCTTTTACAATTCAAAGCTACCCTCATTTTTTCAGTCTTCTGAGCCTTCTCATCCTGATGAATCTCCATATATATATGTTCCATCGAGGAATTCAGATTATGCCTACATGCAGTTGTCTACCTGGTAGGATCCACATCTGCTCTAGGCATCTAAATGCCAATCATAACATTTAGTCCGTTCATTCTTGCCACTAGATTCTTACTTAAAGGACTCTTCTTCCTTCATTGACTGTTTCAATTAGTTGTCTGTTGATCACAATGATGTCTTTTGACTCTCAGTGACTCTGGTCATTAGTATGTCACTGTCTGACTGGACTGTATTACAGTCTTTGGGTTTAGTTGCCCAAATGGTGATATTTTAAAGAGACAAGAAGATGCAAGACATATGGACCAGGCAAGTAAGACTCAAAGTTTTAGTATAGCTGTACCTCTAAAGCTGAAGCCACAGATCAGGTGCAATAACTTAAGCTATTTCAAATAATAGTACAAGCCTGTTTAGGCTATCATATTGATACAGTTTTTGTTTGTTTTTTTATGAAGTCTGATTTTATCTGTCTTATGTTTCAATCTAACCTTCCTGAAAAGTACATAACTTTCGGTCGATCCTATAATATACCTAAGCCTTTAAAAACAGATGTGATCCAGAGATAAATATATTTCTGCTAAAAGAACAAAAGAAGATATGATGGGAAAATGTTCTTCTGTAGCAGGCCAGATGAATCCAAACCAAAATATTTCCAGAATTTTTCTGAAATCATCCTTATTTCAATATTTTTCCCTTTCCCTGTGTCACAGACTTCTTACTAAAGATAATATTTCCTTATCTTTTGCTACTCCATGCAGTCATGTGGAGATTTTCTTATTGTAATTGTCTTTTTTTTTTTTTTACATGGAACATATTCAGTAGGAAAAAAAAGTAACAAAGATGTTTCTTGTCTATGAAATGAATGTATATTTTTACTTGAGAATAGTTTACGCAACTTCATCTTTTCCAACTTATACCCTTGTATTTGAAACAAATTATTTTCTTTTTAATGGAAGAATTTTTATTGATGTGACCTTTCAAAATCTATTTGCTTTAAAAAATCACTGAGACTAGACATTGAAATATTCACTATTCTTCTGGAATGGTGAACATGGAAAACCCACTTTTTCTCTTGAAAAAATGATAATGCTTCACTCCCTATAACATGAATTATACATTACAGGAGGCAAGTTACATTAGGCTATGTCAAAGCAGATAGTTTGACATACATAGTTTGGCATTTAGATTATAATCAAAACCCTTATTCTTACTGTAAATAAAGTCCAATAGATGAGTTATATTCATCATGCTAAAGTACTTGTCTCATGTGGGATTTTCATTCAGACTATGCTGAAACCATTCTGCCATTTTCTTTGACTCTTCATATAAACCATGTTTTCCCAGAAACTTCTGCTTTGATAGATCTTCTGCAAAACTCTTCCACTGAATATAATTCTTTACCACTCTTTTTAACTAAATACATCAGATGAGAATATGGGAAATGGAAAAAAATCCCAAAATCTAGCACTAGAAAGAGATATCTTATGCGTTTCACAGTAATAGTGAGGTAGGAAATATGAGAAGTAAAAACCAAAGCTTACTGCTGGCTGCAGAAGGTTTTTTTGTGTAAATAATTGGTATCTTCCCTTTTTTTTCTCTAATTTCAGGAAATCATGGTCTTTCACTCTAACAGAAGAAAAAACACAATGAAATTATGCAGCTCAAAAATCTGATATTACAGTATGATAGTCTGGGCCATAGTATATATTTAAAGACGTGTAGAGTATACTTAGTAACATATGGGTGTTGGGAATATCTGACAAACTCTCCCCAGCTGCCCAAGGTTTTGGGCAATTCAGTCAGTCCACACTGCCATCTTATAGTAAGAGAGACAAAGCTTTCTGTAGAATTACATAGATGGCACTGCTAGTATATGGAATAAACTCTCTTCATTCTCAAGTACAGAGCTGGTTCCATTTGGGCTGTATGGCTACTTTCGTGAACGGTGGTAGTGGAATATTGCTTTAGATGACTTTTAACAGAATTCTTTTAAAAACAAGCAAACCACTTTAAAAAATCTAGTTTTGCTGGCTGTATGTGGGAAAATCTGTGCTGAAAAGCAATACTTAAAAAACAGATTCTTGACAGCCTGTTGAAAAAACTTCATGTATGGAAAAAATTGCAGTTAGCTTTTTCTATGGCCAGATATTTAAGACACTTTGAAAAAAAAAATTCCCAGACCTTCTTAGAGAAAGGTACCTTGGAGATTAACCTGCTTTTTTTTCTTGATTTTATTAGAACTGTCATCAGAAAAAAAGAATAAAGTATCAATAAAAAGACTTTGGACAGGAACAGTCTGCTGTCCCTGGATTGAATTGTTCTTTCAAATGACATTCACTCTCTGATCCCATTTTATATTTTTCTGCCCCAACAGTCTCCCTCATCTGTTTCTGATATCTTTCTAAACTCATTTACTCCACCTTCATTTTGGAAAACTCTGGACATGGTCCTAAATAAATTCTGTAACTTTTCTTTTCTATAAGGGAAAGGTACAAAAAAAAAACAAACAACAAACCACCAAAACCCTGAATGATTCCTCGTCTCTTTCTAAAATATGAAAATATGTAGAAAAATCCAGCAGATACAGGATCTGGCCATTAGATATTTTTCATATGATTTTCTTTTGAATAACATTTTCAAGTTTTTTCAACTCAGACATTTCTCTTGAGTCTCCCCACTCTCTCACAAGTCTGGAATTCAAAGCATTTAAATGATGAAATAAAATCCATTAAGTAAATCTGTTAGCATGACACTCTCCAGACTGAACAGTTTATGTTCATATAATGAGCCTTGAGTAACTACTGGAATGAAAACAGCTAAGAAAAGTTGCCACCCATATATTTCACAGATTCTGTATGCATTACTTTCCTTATCATTAGACTTTCAGCTTTCAGGATATGCTATAAAGTCAAATGAATGAAAATGCACTCATTCCTCAGAGGAAGCATTTCCTCACCAGAAAAAATAAAAAGAAAAAATTAGTTCCTCTAGCTTATAGGACTTCCGTGACTTCATTTGCAAGAGCCTGTGGACACATACTGTTTTATGTGTCTATTACAATTGCATAACACTAATATACGTATTAGAGTGTAGATTCCCAGAATTGTTTACCTTCCACAAGGAATTAGTTGTTTGCCTACCAGTGCCTGCAGCTGGGGGAATGCGAAAAATGGAAGCCCTCCTGTTAAATGATATATGAATGAATAAATAGGATGACAGTCACTAATTCTGAATGGGTTTCTTCCTGCACAGAGAAATGGAAAATAGTAAGATGGGTTGAAAGTAGAGTAACCTAAATGTTCAGTCCTCTCTCTTTCAAGTTAACATTGTCAGACTATATCAAAGTGCTCAGTTGTATGGGTATTTCAAACAACTTACCTTTTTAAAAACATTTTCTTCTACGACCTATCTGGAAAAAATTGTGGTCTCTGGACACTGCAGAAAGGTAGTCAATTCTTTTTTTAGTAAGTCTTTAGTGAGTCTGACCATTCCCTTAAAACAACTTCACTTTTTTTATCTCTATAGCAGCTTGTCACCCATGTATCAGATTAATGAGCCAGGAAAGATTACTAGGATCAGATTAATGCTAGGAAAGAAACTTTTTAATCAGTGCATGGAAAAGTAAAAAAGAGGAGAGGACAAAGCAACATATTTGGAGAATTTATGATGCAGGGCAATGAATTAGAAAAGAAAAAAGAAAGTACACCTAGCCAAAGATGATGTGTAGCCCACCTGCGTGGAATTCACTAGTTTTGTGCATAAATAGAAAGTTATTGTAACATGTTACAGGCGCCTAGCGATTATTTTTCTTCATTCCATTATTTTCACAATAGGTACTCTAGTAGGAGAAATAGAATATTTTTCATGTCAGCAACCTGAAAATATTTAAACTATTTCTCTGTATTATTTTTTCTTGCTTGTGATAAAATGCAAGAGGTAAAAAAAAGGAAAAGTAGTGTTTCCATAAACAACTGTTAACCTGCTTGGTTTGTGCATAGAAAAACAGTTCAGATCAGCTTGATAGATTAAATATGTTAAATGATTTGAAAGAAAATCAAACTCATATGAAACCAAATCTTATATTGAAAAAGCCAAGTATCTATGTTACCATTGCATATGGCAGACAAGAGGAGCAAGAAGCAAAGAAATAAAATTCAATTGATGCAGCAATAAATAATTCTAGAATGAGACAATGAGGGGGTTTTTTTTCCATTTTTCGTCTTTTAATAACGATAAAAGAAAAATGCATGGGCATAAAGGGTGAGACTAAATTGGTCAATGTGGCCTTACTCAGGTGGACCAAGATACCACAGTACATCACTCTTCAAAGTGACATGCAAACCTTGTTGCCCTAACTCTCCAGGACTTCTTCAGCAGGGCAAATGAAAGTCCCACATAGTCATTTCAGCTGCTATTTCCAGAAGTGACATGTCTTAATGATGCTGCAAAAAGTGTCATTCATTTAATGGCAGAGTTCTTTAAAAAGTCATCTTAGAACCTATTGTTTGTGTCTCTCATATGAGTGAAGAGGTTTGTTAGACTATGCATATGTTTAGCATGAGAAATGAAAGGATGGACACAAAGGAAACTATTCCTGGCACATCCTTCTCATTTTGGTCCTTAAGTATTCACAGAGAAGCCTCACAGTATTGCATTTACAGTGACAGCCCTGTTTATTACCTTCTGTTTAAGATTTATATATTTGAACCATTAATGTAAACAATAGAGCTATACTCCATTGGTTATTGTTGATAGCACAAAGGCCTTGCTTACAAATCAGTTAAATAGATGTATACTATAACTTTTACAAGATTTAGGAATTTCTTAATACAACAGTTGGAATAGTTCCAAAGCAAAAGGGTACATGCTCCTAAATTTACACTTGAAACAAATGTTTATAAATTATATTAAATAAACTTGAAGGTCACAGGAAACAAAGCAGTTTGAGATATTTTTTTTTGGAAGTCTAAATTAAGTTGTTTTCACACTTGCATATTATTCCCATGGAAGATGATTTCTAAACCCTACATTGACTTAGCTCATAGGCTGTTAAGTTTAACAAACCACAACTCATTACAGTTTGTTTTCTTACTTGAACATCCTGCAGATACATGGATAACTCAAGAGTACTAAAGACTACTACTCTAATTGAAAGAGATCCATTAAAGCATGGTGACCTATTTTCCTGAAAGTTAATCCTGTGTTGACTTGTTTTGAAATTTTTAGCTGAATTACTTGCAAGACTGTATTTTATATTCACATATTTGGCAATTTGTTTACTTCAAAATGTTGATGCTTGGGATGAGGCTACTGGTGGCTGAACTGTTAAAATTTAAGTATATGTAATTTGTAGTGTATGCTCTTTATTTCCCTTCACAATGTCCAAACTCTGCCTCCTTCATGGTATTATGATACTGTCCATGAAGTTTTAGTCTGCCTATATGTCATGTTCTAAGAATTCCCCCAGCTCTCTCATAATTCCACTTGCAAAGCCAAACACTTGCTATTTCAAACTGCAGTGTTCTTTCTGATTTCTGATTTATTCTCTTGTGTTATTACTTATTATTTATAGAGCACAATGGATAAGAATATTTGTATTAGAACTGTGCAAACACAAACTAATAGGTATCCATAGCAGCAGTAGTAACCTATATATAAATGCATATTATTATAATTTTTATTAAAAGATACTGGAAGAAAATTGTGGAAGAAAGAAAACTCTGCTAAAAGACAAATGTGTGTAGCTACTTTGCAAAAAGGACTATTTGGAATTTTTTACTAAGTTAATTTTTGGTTTGCTTTAAAGGAAATTTTTTCTCTTAAATTAATTCAATATTTTTACAAAATATCCTGTGGTTTGAGTTGATCTTTAAAATCAAGAGGCAAGAAAGGATCTCAAAGTAGTATTTAAACCAAGAAACTAACATAGCTATTAATGACTAGATCTAGTTTCTGGTTTTTGTTTTAGAGTGGTTGTCATAGCATTATTTTAACTTTGATGCAGTACCTCAAAACATTTTGACACACATATGCAGATAACCCACAAGCTTCAATGTGAAGAAATAAACATAACAGACTGTGTTATTTCTGTGTAAAATGATCCAAACCCTACTAAGGTAAAGGAAAAATTGCTACTGCCAATGGACCAGATTCTTATGTTTATCAGTCTGAAGGTTGTCTTGGTACTATTACTTGTAAAGAATTCACTGCATAAAAGATCCACTTACACACTTTCACTAAAAATTTTCAATATTATTGCAAACACTTGAAATTTTAAAGGGGAATATGGAGTCAGGCTTTTGTTTTTTTCTATCTACAAGAAAATGTGCTTACAGTGGAGGAATCAAAAGAGACTCTATAATCTTCAAAACGCCAGAAATCTCCCTGACATTATGAAGTATCTTGCCAGTTGTGGAAAACTTGACCATGTCCTTTCTTTGTGCATTTTCCTTGCAGATGAACTTCTAAATCAGTATGTAATACTGAAAGAATATCAATGCTTGAGATTCTACATTTTTATTCATGGTCTCTTATTATCTTGAATCATTATAACTTAAAGCATTAAAAAGTGAAAGGATAATTCACTTTGAAAGTCAAAAAAAAAAAAATCTGAAATAGGAATATGTCATTGTCCAGTGAATCTTAATAGCACTCACTCAAGGTCTAAGAATTTCCACTTTTTCTTGAAAACCTTTTTCTTTCTATAATATACTTTAGTATTTGTATTCTCAGCTCCAAAATTACTACGATCAACACTTTCAGAGGATCATGAAACACAGGATCTTGGAAATATTTGTATTGCCACTGCATTAGGTGCTGAAATAACTTTGATGGCTCATAACAAAGTCCAGCTAATTTTTACTGATACTCAACTCCCACACCATGTAGAAGATAACTTTATCTGTACTCAAACAATACAAACCCAACACATTTGTCATTACCTTATTGTGATTTGATTGGTGATAAATTAAACAAATTCTCCAGATTTGAGACTGTTTTGACTTGGATGGTAATTACTGGGTGATTTCTCCCCATCCTTATCTTGAACCATGAACCTTTTGTTATATTCCCTTTTCCAAGTTTCATTAAAGAGGGGAGACCTAGTGATTTGGTGGGCAATTGGCATCCAGTCAGGATCAGTTCGTCATAATCATGCAAACACAACTGAAGGAACAATGCCAGATGGCACTGAATTATTTTTATTCTTTCTTATTTCTTTAGTTATAGGGGGTTTATTTATCTATTTATTTATTTTCTGAACAGATAATCTAAATTAAGCAACTTAACTAAATTCACAAAATAAGTTTGTGAGAGATATGGTAATTGAATGGAGAACCAACAGTACCTGACTTACACCAAATGTTTTAAAATATTATCATAAAATATTTTTTTTAATTTGGAAATAAGTTTTAAATTTTTCATTTTTTCTAGATTCAAATTAAAAAAAAAAAAGAGTAATTGCTTTCTGCCTTACTTCATCATTTTAGTTTCTCTTTTTCACAGATAATATTAAAAGATAGAAATAGCAGAATACCAGGTCAATTAATTCTTTTGTTCCTATATAGCAATTTTTTTTGTACATCATATGCTTAGTTTTATTATATGGTGAATAGGAAAATATTTTTACCATGAAAATTACAATATGATTATAATGTTTTGTTCTGTTTCCTGGACTAATGTGTTACTTTACAATGACACAAAACCTGAAGAAATAATAGGTTACTGAAATAAATGAGTTTGAGATTCAAACTGTTCTCAAGATGATATTTTTTAACACCTGGTAAAGATTTTTAATGTGAGCTCATAGGAGATTCTAAACTTTTATGCCCTTATTTAGTTTTAGAGTTTCTTCCATTGACAATAAGTAAATTTTCCCCCAACTCAAAAAACCTTGGTGATTTAGTAAGAGAACACAGTGGTGGACAGATGCAGTTTCTGTTACTCTTTCAAGTTTTTACCCCCAAGTATATTGCACCAGAATTCAAACAAAAGCCTCAAAACCTCATCTTGTTTCTGTTGATTCAAAAGTAAGTATATTATATGGAATTCAAATATGCTGATTTAACTTAAAATATACTTAATGTTGTGTTTGATGCACTAAATAAAAATCTTTAAATGTCTCCCAATCATCTGCACAATAACACAATATGCAGTTTAAGCATCAATTAGAAACATGATCATATATTTACATTCATTTTCACTTTGAATCCTCACGTTATACATGTATTTAGCAAACAATCTATATTGACACATTTTTTGGTTTTTCTAGAGTGGTGTTTGAACAGGACAATTTGGGGAGAATTAGTAGGCAGGTATTTTTGAATAAACGCCTTAGAGAGAAGAAAATTAAAATCATAAATCTGCATTAATTTTGACAAATAAAGATTTTGTTATATCAGTAAGATCATTTGTTCAATTGTGCATGCTAGTATTTGGGAAAGGGTCCTCATTTGAGATAAACTCTAAACCTAAATGCTTAAGAGATAATAGACAAGCCAAAAAGTATACGAGTGGGTTTACGTATTTCTTTACTCTTCTGATTAAAATGGACAGTGATCAGAAATAAAATATTCTTAGAGAAAACTTTCAGTATTTTTTTCAGTGAATATGTAATATTTTGGTTTCACAAATAAAATCTTTTCTGAATGCTGCAGTACCTACCAATGATCAGAGTTCATTGCCTTTTTGCCCATGGTTGTCATTGTACAAGCAAAGCAGAATAAAATCTGCTGTCTGAACTGGAGTTGCAGAAACTTACACCAGTTTGTCCAAATTTCTTCCCCTCATAAAGAAATTCATCTATGCTTTCCATGAGGGTAAATTCTAGCATCCCTACCATCCTTGACCATTGCCTGAGGGGCCATTACTTAGCATTGGGCAAAAGCACCTCCAGGAGCAGGCTCACTCTGAAACATGCTAGAGGACTGTACAACAGAATTTCACATGAGCGTCAATCCTACTTAATTATTTCACATGAGCATCAATCCTACTTAATTACTGGAATAATCCTAATTATTCCAGGCTTAAGGATCAGGTTGCCTGACCAGACAAGTATCCTGTAATATCTTCCAATGGACAGGAAGAGAAGATGCAGTGATGTATGGGGAGAGACCTAGCCTTCTCAGACAGTCTGACATGAGAAAAAATATGGAAAAAAAATGAAGTTTGACAAGTCATTATTCATTGAACTTATCCAGAAACATATGACTTCCTTCATCACACATTTTAATATATAAGAGTTTTCTACCTCTTTATTATAAAAATATGATGAGTCTCTATCATTTTAAGACTGCCATTTCTCTGGTCTTCAGTTTAGGAGGACAAAGGGATGTGATATTGAAAGAACAATTTAATAACATAATTTTTTAAAAATTCAGCTTTGACGATGAAAGAGTGATCTGACATATTGAATGGACTTTGTTAGTGGTGTTGTTTCTTTCTCTCACTCTTTCTCTAAAATTTGGGAAGGCTCTTAAGAATATTCACCACTTATGAGCATCCATTGGATAAAATGTGCCAAATTATAGAGGCAGTGGCAGGGCATGATTTTTCTAGACCATAGATTGTTTTAGTGTTTAGTTGTCAAAAAAAAAGCCAAGATCTGTTACTCAAAAGGAAAGTTGCAAGTAGCCTCTGAAAGAAGTTCTAATACCTTAGAAGCAGAGGCATTAGGCAATTTTCCTATCCCTATCCTATGCTGTTCTTTCTGTTTAGTTCTGATACGTTCAGGTTGTTTATAGTATAAATAATATATTTCAAATATTTGAAATAAACTTGATGATGAAAATTTCTAGATTTCATGTTTAAGCCTACTTTTTATCTCAAGTCCAGAGTAGATTAAAAAAAAAAAAAAATCATATGAGTAGTGTCATAAAAGATTTAAGCATCTTACCAGTTGAAGCAATTTGCAGGGTTCAACCAAATGTGCAGACTTTATAAGAGAGCTCAAAGCAAATTAATATCACCTAAATTTGGATTAAAATAATAGAATCATCATAGAACCATAGAATGGCTTGGGTTGGAAGAGCCCTTAAAGATCATTTTGTTTCAACCTCAGTGCCATGGTGGGGGAACTTTCCACTACACCAGGTGACTCAGAGCTTCATCCAACCTGGCCTTGAACTTCCAGGAATGAGACATTCACAACTTCTTTGGGCAACCTCTTCCAGTGCCTCAGTGAAGAATTTTTTCTTAATATCTAATCTAGACCTATTCTTTTCAGTTTAAAGCTATTCCACCTTGTTCTATCACTATTTATAGATCCTTGTAAAAATTCTCATTTTAGGCTCCCTTCAAGTACTGGAAGGACATATTTAAGCCACCCTAAGGACTTACCTTTTCAGGCTGAAGAACCCCAACTTTTTCAGCCTTTCCTCATACAAGATGTGCTCCATCCCTCTAATTATCTTGATGGTTCTCTTCAGACTCACTCCAGGCTGTGAGGACAGGTCTGTGTGCTGGGGACACCAGAGCTCGATGCAGCAATGCAGGTGGGGCTTTATAAGAGTAGTGAGACCTTGTTATTAATTTTCTTTAATATTAGGTGCTTAATTGTTCATTGTCTAAGGAAAAGATAGTAATTCTAAGTGTTTTTTATAGTAAATGCAAGAGCAAGAGCTGCCCTCAAATGATTGTTATCCTAAAGCAGATCTCCAGGGGAAAGACAAAGCATTCTCTGAAGGTTTTCATTTCCCTCTACTAAGTATACAAAAAAGCCAGATTGATTTGTTTTGATTTGGATAGTTAACATTTAGAGATGTAAAATTAGTTCATAAATATGCCAAAGAATTATAGAATTCATGGAATTAATATATTCTTTACACACAGCTCCAAAAAGCAGGTAATTTACTAATAACTGCGTTTTAACTTGGGGTCCGAATGAACATTGAATCCAGATCTGAATATCATTTCAATCCTTTCTCAGTCAGATTATTCTACATGTTTCCCTTCTTAAAAAAACCAAAAAAAACCCAAACAAACAAACAAACAAACAAACTAACCACCCTCTGCCCCAGAACTCCATATCTTTAAAAGAAATGAACAGTGAATAGTATGTACCCATCCTAAAGGTGTGCTTTTGGAACCTGTGTAGAAAAGTAACCTTTTTCTCTTGGTTTAATCCATGTACAAATTTCAGGAAAATGTTTATCAAGTAAAAACAAAACAAAACAAAACAAAAAGTCATTTGATATATCATCTGTGAATGACTAATGCATAAATAAATTCTTTAGAGGCAGAACACCCACCCTTGATTACCAGCCTTGCCTGTAAGCAAAAAGTGAAGTATAAGCTCTCCAATGTACCAAGGACATAGCTGGAGACCAGGATCTCTGGGGAGCTGGAGACCAGGATCTCTGGGGCACAGACAAGTGGCACCAGGGAGCTGGAATGGCTGTGGTGGCTTGGGGGGAGCCCCAGGAAAGGGTGTTCAGGGGATGAAATGCCTCTATTGCCCCATAGCCCCCAATGTCTCATACTCCAAAGAGAACTGCAAGACAATTAAGAAATCACTACAAACTTCTTGCAATGTCATTCAAATAGCATTCAGCTGGAAAAACTGTACAAAGGTGAAAATGGTAACTTTGCCTAAAAATCGAAAAAAAATACATGTAGGAAAAGATAAAGTTTGTTGGTTTTTTTTTTAACCATAGTATACTCATAAACAGAGCTTTAGTCTCAAAATTGACTTTTTGAAAACACTGTGGATTTTGCACCTGTTATTTGTATACAGTTGAACATGTGAACAGGGAAAATTATGAGCAGAAATTAATTTTAAACTGACAAAAACAATGTGGATCTTGGAAAGTGGAGAATGCACTGCATAATTTCATGGTCTGAACTTAATCAATATGTTTATTAAGTAAAAGTTCCAGTTGCAGAACTTTTCTTCAGTTCCACTGTTTTTGGTGTTTACCCTTCAGTTATGCTTATGTAAACTGACTGAAAGCAATGGGGTTGCACAAGTGAATCCAAAGGCAATACTTGGCCTGCAAAAATCTTTATTATTGGTGATCCATGAGTCAGATAGAAGACAAATAAGCTCCCAAATCCCAGGCCTAATTTAAGGACTGGCAGTCAGAAAAGCATTTCAATTGTAAACTGAATTAGTTTGATTGAGAAATTATGGTGGAGAAAAAAAACCACTATTGAATGTGACAGTACTATTTTTGTAGAGAGTTTATAGAATAACCTTGCACTTTTAGAATTAATCACATCCTGCTGCTTATTCCCTACTTGAAGACAAAAGGCTCCATTTTGATATTTCAATTGGTTGCCATAGAAATGATAATCAAGACAAAAAAACACAAAAAATTTTATAATTTCTGGTTAGCTATAGCCTGAGGAACCCCTGCAAAACAAGGAATTTTCTTCCTTATGAGCGTCAGTTATAAAAAATACAAAGAATAGGTATGTTATTTTTTTACATGCAAACATGCATTTATATAAATGAAGTTAAATAGTATGTAATTTTGTTTTAAGAAACACAGCTCCATTAATTGCAAAGAAAGAATGATGGGATAGCATATTGCTATTTAAGACCTTACCAGGGAAAAAAAATTATAGAGTAAGTCTTAAAAGTTAGCACACATACACATGGAAAAACCGCATTCCAAATTACAAACATTTGTGCCAAAATATTTTTAATAAAATAGCCCAAAATATCACAAAGAACCTCCCTAAATCACTATAGATGTGTTTACAGTATGAACTAAAATGGTTATAAGATTTTGGCAATCTTCATGCCTTTGCCTTAAAAAATGAGAATATGTAGTTAAAATTTTCCCCATAATTTTCTGGGTCTCTAGTAAACATTGTGAAGGAGAGGAAGAAGTTATAAAAATTCTTTGGGCCACTTTATCGTCTTGAATAATTGGATATTTATTTAAAATCTGCTATATTTACACAGAGAATAGTCTGAGTTGGGAGGGACACACAAAGGTCCTTGAGTCTAGCTCTTAAGTGAATGACCCATACAGGGACCAAATCCATGCCCTTTGTGGTATTAGCACCATGCTCCAACCAATTGAGCTACTCTTACGGTCAGTGATAACTGTAACTGGCTAACAAAATCAGGTTTATACACTGTATATGGATTAAACAGGGCCTAACAAATATTATATACCCAGTATGAAAATCAAGCAGAAACTACACATGAAATATGACTCTATAACTTATTTCTTCTCTTGAGAGAATCATGGATTTTCTGGAGATTTTCTATTCCTTTCTGTAGACTGTAAAAGCAATTTAAAAAATGGGAATAGTCCAGAGAAATATATGGGAGTCAGGACGCTCAATCACTCTTTGTAAACTCTCCAAACTTTAGGATGATATCCTATCATCTGTGTTTTTTCATTGTCGTATGAGGTATGTTTTTTTGGGAGAAATTGAAAGGCATTTTCACCCAGTCATACCTAGCCTAATGAGGACAGTACTTTCACAGGTGAGTTTGGTTCCTCAAGTCTTGCAAATGAGATATATACTCCCTTCTCAAATATCAAGTATAATAATGTTCATTGCTAGTAGTTTTTGGTAAGGGTGAACATTTCTTTACATTACATATTCTGTTCATTGTCCTGAAAATTATTATTTCTCATTTTATTATACTCCTTGAAATAATCTCTATTTCATTATTATAATGATATCTTCCTTGGGCTAGTAACACATTCTTTGTAGATTCCTAAGATGACAATGACAAGCTTCTGCAAAGAATATTTGAGATACATCCATTTTTCCACTCCTATTTTCACCTTCTCATTAGAGGGTAATGCTGAAAGTTGTGTCATTGCTCTAATTAATTAATTTATTTGCTTTATCACTTGAGGGTTTATTATGCAGTACTCATATCTTCACTAATAATTTTCCAGAAATTTGAAAATTAAAAAAGTTAAAGAATTGGCTCTTTATAAGAAAAGACAAAAAAGCAAAACAAAAATCAACAAACAAGCAAAAAAAACACCCCAAACCCAATTGTCTCTGAGTGAATAACAAACTACACTGCTACGCTGTAAAAAATGTCCAATTATTGTCTGTCAAAGCAATACTGGTGATTAGCTCCATAAATAAAGAAAAAAAAAAAAAAAAGAAAGAAGCTGCTGATGGATACAGGTCATTACACATATTAGTATAAGAGGCGTAAGAGGCAGACAGTCTCCTAGAACAAGATATTAGATGTGTAGCATATGTTCAGACAGCACCAGCGGTGGAGCTTTTCTTTAGTGAGTAACTAAAGTTGGTATAAATTAGGGAAAGAGTTTCACTCTAGGATTCTTTTTTCTCTTTTTAAGTGGCAAGTACAAAGCATATTTACTAATGAAGTGAAAAGTCATGTCAGAAGGGTAATAGCACAACTGGCATGCATAAAATTATTTCACTGCAGTTAAAATTTCTAATCTGTGAACGTCAGAACTAAATTCTAGATTTACTTTTCTTTCCTGAAAGAAAACAAAAATTCTGTTAGATTTATGATCTCTAAAAAACACTTGTACAGCAAACCCTGATTTTGTGAAACCTGCATTAGATTTCTTGAGAAAGTATTTCTTCTTTTATTCTACTATAACACTGTATTCATACATCATGGTCCAGCATGTTAAACTGAGAAGACCTGAGATGACTCAGATTATTAAATTTGTACATATGCAGTATTCTCTGTATATAGTTGTTGAAACTGAACAGATAGAAAAGATATTTTTATTTTGTTTACAGTACAGCAGGTGAATTATTAAGGAACAATGACCAAAAAGACTTAAAGGTTGTCAATGGAATTTTGTGTTAAAGAGATTCTTACCAATTCAGAAAAAAATGACTTCTTGATTGTTGGATATTACATGTCTTAAATCTATGACCTGGTTCAAACTCACACTGACCTCCATGATCTGGTACACAGCCGTTACAACTAAAGATATGAAAAGCAAATGAAGCATTGAGAGACAGAAGATACTAAAATATATAAACACAGGACAAGTGTAAAAAAACTTTACAGTGGAAGAAGGTAGGTTTAAATTACGTATTGGGAAGAAACTTTTCACTGTGAGGGTGGTGGGGCGCTGGAAGAGGTAGCCCAAGGAAGTTGGGGTTGTCATATCCCTGGAAGTGTTCAAGCCAGGTTGGATGGTGAGCTGGGCAAACCAGTCTAGCAGGAGGTGTTCCTGCTCATGGCAGGGGAATTTGAACTGGATCATCCTTAAGGTACCTTCCAAGACAAAGCATTCTATGGCTCTCTGATTCTATGAGAAGGCTTCCAAAGAAAAGCAAATAAAATGCATTCTTTTCAGAACATAAAAGAGAACTTACACATGGAGTTGAAGGAAATAATTCATTTATATACTTACATCAGTAAAACTTTTTTCAGTCACCCAAAACCTCCTTGCTAACATGTGATAATAAACAAGAAAAAGGTATTCTTTCCTGTTTGATATTTCAAGCTAATAAATAAATAAATAAATAAATAAAATGGGCCTTAAGAAAATTTTAGGAAGATAAATTGTTTTCACTTGAGTCTACTTTTAAGAAAAATGGTGCTCATAATCCTTGCAGAATACTGACTCCCCAAAACTGCAGTGAAAATATTAAACATTTAACATTAGACAATGTAAGACAGGGATTATATGATGAAATATATCTCTATCACACTAAGAATACCTTTATTACAACAATGTTCTATCTTTATTGATGTTCATAACTAGAATAACTAAACCCTGTGATATAATTTGAAGTCTATGTAAGCAGACCTTCCATTTATCTTGTTTCCTGGGTTTTCATTTTCCCCATTTTTAATATGACAGCACAAACATCTGACCCAACTTAGATGCAAGACATCTACCTGAAAAGAACTTAGAAAAGGAACCATCTTGGATAAATCAGTGTTCCTACTTACATCAATATCAAGCTGCAAAGAGCTCTTCCACAGGTTCTGTGGAAGACTGTGTAAGTATAGGAAGGAGTTGGAAGAGAGATCTTTGGTAGCAATGCTATCTTTCATATATGTCAACCTGATAGCTCCTTCCCAAGACAGGCATGGTTTGCCTTTTAGATTTATTGAAATATCCTTTTACCTATTGATTAAAGTCACAGTTGAACGACATCCAGTTGAATGAATTTTGTTGGAGTTCTGTTGATTTAAGTAAAATTCAGAGATTTAGAACATCCACAGAGTTTTACATCTTTGTCAGTTTGTTTGGGGCTTTCCCCAACTATTTTATTTGTCTGTCAAAGAATCCTGTCCAACAGTTACTCAGAATCCCCACTGTAGTACTGCTAGACTACAACTCTCATACATTGTAGAATTAATTAAATCCCTAGGAAAACAGAGATGACTTTGAAATATACTTTGATATGCAGCAATTTATTAGCTGTTAAATTCTAAAAATTTATTTTTAAAGTTACAAACATTTTATATTAAATTCATATACATTCTATAAGGACTGCATCACTACATATCCATAAGACATTAAGATTTTCTACCTAAACTTATACATTTTAAACATGTACTTATAGGAATGATTTTAACACACTGTAATTCCCCTTTTGTTTTGAATTACAAATTGAACCTCTTGTACTGTGGTTCTGTATCCGAACATGACATTCTGTGGGCCTCTATTAGTTTTGATGGGTTGCCATGGGAACTGGAGAGAAAGAAAGAGAGGAAGAATACTTTTGTAAGCTTTACCACAGAGAGTTACATCCTCGTCCACATTTCAGAGAAAGAAATCAGCGAATGAATGACAAAAACATATTTTTAGAGATAGGCTATAGTACAACATTTTTGGCTAGATGGAAGGTATTAATGATTTATGCTGGATTTGCATTAAAGGCTTCTGTTTTTATATTAAGACCATGAATGTCACTGATAATGGGAGTTCAAGCTGTCTGAAATTTTTATCAACCTACCACCCCAGCACAAATGGGGCCTGAGAGTGAAAGACAAGCCTACGAAATTGTGCTGAATGATGAGACATCAGAAAGCTGCCAGTTCTGAAAAGAGTCAAATATGAATCTTCTTTTTGAAATGCTCTCATCTTACAGTGACTTTTTGGGCAGATCAATGGGGATTAAAATTAAAATAGAGATGAAAAGCTTTGTATAAGGTCCAAATTTATAAGGCTATTCAATAAATAAGTGTGTGGGAAAAAAAACCCCCACAACTGTAATAAAAATTTTCTGGATTCTAAATAGAGTTTAGAAATAAAAATTACAGAATTTTTTTAGTGTTTCATGAAAACAAGTATTAAAAACAAAACAAAACAACAAACAAAAATACACCCACAAACAAAAAAAAAGACAAAAATATTTACAAATGAGCAGAAATTTGACAGTGATATTATGTGTCAACTGTTATTACTTGCACTGGACAAATTTGGTGATACTTTACAAAGAACATAATGTGGGGTATATAAAATGCTTAAGTAATTGAGTGTTCTAACCATGGTTTTATATTTGTAATATATATTTACACAGTATATTTTAGATAGATGCCCTGACTTTGTCTTGAACTATTGCATCTTTATTGAGAAAAAACAAGTTAATTTATATCACAATTCTATATACTTGCTGAGACTTAGTGGGACCTTTTAGTCAGTAGGTTTTACAAGAAAGAGATTTTATCCATTCATTAGAAACCTTCCAAACAGAGGAACAGACGCATTTTTCCTTTTTTTTTTCTCGACAAATAAGAAAAAAACAATTATATTGTCAAAATAAAGAAAACAAAACAAAACAAAAAAAATCTGCAGTATCCACTGTTGTCTCATCTAAATTTAACAAATTATCATATGATTAGAAATCACCAAATATTAACTGAAGATTCAGGTTCTCTGTCTTCTGCTATAGGATTAAACTTTTTTTAAAGATCCAGGAAAAATTGCAGTGTTGAGGTGCTGTATGTGATTAGTTGTGTACAACCAGAAGTAAGTGGCTGTGATCTATGGAGTAAAAACTAGTACCAAAAAAGGACATTTAAACCCCTCATATGTGCAAATTTAATTTACTTTGTCTTTTATCTTTCACTAGGCTACTGTGGGACTGGAAATTCAGAGATGCCCAGAAAACACAGCACAGTGGTTTCTCCATTCTTCCTTGATTCATATGACAGTAAACAGAATCAAACTCTGATGATAAACAATATAAAGGAACCTTTTATTTTTTTCTTACCGAAATGCTACAGTTACATGACCTTCATTATATGATCTGATTGCAGAAGCATGTAAGGGTCATGTTCATGGCATGACAACTATGCCCCTTCCATAACTACAGCACAGATGGGAAAGGAATCTCTCATCTCTAAAAAGTTAATTTTTAAAATGATGTTAAGTCCTTATAAATCATTTTTCCTTTGTTAGATACCTGAATCTGACTTTTGCAGATTCTTTTCTGACATTTGAAACACTCAATCTTCTTTTAGGACAGAAATCTCTTGAGAAACTGTATTCGTTCAACAAGCAAAGCATTCAGAAATAGGAACTGAAATGATCTGTATGAAATATCTTGGTCTTGTTAGGTGCATGTATGTGTATTCATATTTTACAGGTTTGACTAGAGTTCTGCAGTATCATTAAGTACTCTTAATCAAGGCTTGAGTGATGGGAATCAAAGTTATGATTCTATTAAGATAATCACTAAAACTTTCCCTGCCTTTTACAAATCAGGATTGGTTTTATGTAAGCATAAAGACACATCTTCAAAGTGATTATCAGGGATAACTTGTCAGTCAATTATGTGCAATGTTTAATTACCACTCTGCTAGGATAAATTCAAATATTCATGCTGGGAGTGTGGGTTGATATTAGCAAAGAAACAAAAAGAAAAGTAAATAATTATTTACCTGTTATAATTCTGCAGGGAAAAGTATGCTAGACTAAGTACGAGCAAGTTTCCCTGTAGCAGAAGATAAACTGCTACACTTAAGAAATATCTTATGAAAAAATGTGACTTCTTTGGCACATATCAAAGTGACAAGACACTTGAAGTTATATTTAATAATAAAAGTAGTTTGTTTATTCCCATTAGTTATACGTGTTACCTATCAATGCTTTCATATGGGCAGCATGCATCTGGAAAAAAATAATTTAAAATGATGCAAAGTGGTCCCAGTGGAAAGAGAGAGATTGAAAAGATTATTAAGCTATTGAAAACTGTTCAAGTACTAAATTTTAAGAAGAAAAAATATAAAATATCACTATGCAATGATAGCTGTTGTGCAAAATAGAATCTAGTATCCAATGCTGTAACTGTTATCTTCTGCTTTCACATAAAGACAAATATCTTACAATTCTAAGTTATTCAGGTAAATTACCTAAATATTCTAACATTTTTTCCCTCCATTTGTAAGGCAAACAATTTTTTCCAAATTATATGAGTTGATGTAATGTTACTGAGCTGATGTCAATTTCCATTACCAAGGAAGAGTATGGAAGCATTCAGACACTTCTGAGGTTATAAAAGGGCTGTACTGCCTTCCCCATTCTAATTGGGAGATCATATTCTTCTGATTAGACATCATTTGTCCAGACAAACATCTTGCAATTTTAGTGATCAAAGCACTTATTCCTGAATAAAAAGAGTACTATGAAGAAAAGAATCTTATCTATCAATAAAATTCATGCTGAAAATAAGTATGTTACATCACGTAAGTTCTCTTTATACTATACTGAAAAAAATAGAGGATTTTCAGTCAAAGAAAGTTCAACACATAAAATAATTTTGCTTATGCAATTTGACTTTCTTGAAGGTGGGCATGGAAGTTATTCCATTTTTTTGTAAAGATATTATGGTACCACATACACTAAGGATCTTCTGTATCTTTGGTAATGCCATGGCAATCATTCTAAGATGCAATATGAGTACTTCCAAGTTGCAGGTTTCTAGGAGTTACAAGAAAATCTTAGATTAGGCAATTAGATCCTAAAAGAGTTAAAATTTAGCTACTTTAAAATGTGATGTTTTAAATGGACTACAATGTGGTATGTAAACCTTTAGAGACCGAAGAAGCTTCACTTTAGATGGCATTATTTAGCTTACATTTGTTTCATTCATCATGTAATATCATTAATTGCACGTGCAATAAAAAGGCATTAGCTGTTTTGACACACATTTTAAAATTGGTGTAAAACAAAAGGTTTTGGTATAAATCATTTCCAAGGCTCCCATAAAATGTCATTAATGCAAATAGATATTTTTCTTAATATTGACAGTATTCATTAATATTTTAGGTAAGTAACAAACATCAAAAAAAATGTTGCTTAAAAGAAAAATTCCTAGGTTACATTTTCTCTTATATAATCACCTACTAATCCTAAGAAAATAACTGTTTGAATAAATGGCTCAATATACGCAATTCAACGTTTTATTATAAAAAAGCCCAAAAACCAGAAATGCAATGTTCAGACAGGTGTGCTTAGGTTATTTGATTTACTGAAAAATACTGAGCAAAACTCCTCCAGAAGTGACAAAAGCTAAGATACAAGTAAAATACACTTGTAGAGGAGAAAGGTGGGGTTTTTCTTGTTTGTTTGGCTTTGTTTTCTTTTTAAACAGTGATTAGACTGGAAAATCCCACTTTGGGATTTTTCAACCAGTGATAACAGATGGCTAAGTTAGTGATGAACCACTGAGAGGCCTGAAGAGTTGAGAAGGGAGACTGAGAGAATGCATCCTCAAATTGGCAGCATGCCTAGTAAAAGCAGTGACCCATCACTTATAGTAAATCTTTGAAATATTAAATGGACATATACATTCAGAACAGCGGGGGAGGAAGGAAGGAAGGGGGCAGGGAAGCTTGCACAAATAATTTTTTTTTTCGGAAAGTTTTCAGATAGAAACAATTTCTTATCTGTGGCTATAATGTAAGATTACTTCAATCATCTGACAGGTAAGAGTGGTCTTGCTGGTTTTCATTACCCACTTTGGTAGAACATTTGAAAAAAAAAATCTGTGGAAAATGTCTTCAAGTGTAAGTAAAGGTCTAGAAGAATATAAAGAAGGTTAATTTTCTACTGTAGACTAAATGCAGCCTTAGACCACAGGACTTTTAATTTATGAACTATAATCTTTCTCTGGCACTAGATACTTCACCCATTTATCTTATTTTCTGTTTTCTACTGCCACTCCACTAATACTAATTGTTGTACTAAATAGAATCACCCAAGACAAGCGCCTTTATAAATCACCAATGCTGAGTGCCCTTGGCTAATAGTGCCTAAGCAGACAGATGCTCATTGTCTCTAACCTCAGTAATTTTGAGGAAGTGTTTCAGAGGAGCAATAGCTCATACCTACTGCAATCTGAAGTAGCATCATATTTTCCATAATGTAGTTAATAGATTGTTGCCTTTGGTTATTTGGTTGGTACAATTAATGTGTTGGGTTTACATGGCAAGGTCTTTGTGGGGGGGGGGGGCGGAAGAAGTGCCTTTTGTGAGAGCACACCAGAAGTTGTTCCCATGTCAGGCAGAGCCAGTTCTAGACAGCTCCAACATTCTAGACCCGTTGCTGGCCAAAGCTGAGCCCATCAGTGATGTTGGTACTGTCTCTGTCGAAACACATTCAAGAAAGGATAAAAGTTGTTGCAGAACAGCAGCTGAGATAGAGGAGGTAGACAATGAGAGAGAAGCTTTTTAGAAGACCCTGAGGTCAGTGAAGGAGAGGGAGAAATTTCGATAGACGAGGTAGACAATGAGAGGGAAGCTTTTTAGAAGACCCTGAGGTCAGTGAAGGAGAGGGAGAAATTTCTCCAGCCACTGAAGCATACATCCCTCTGCCACTTGTGGTGATGGCTTTAGTGAGGCAGCTGTGCCCCTGAAGGCCATGAAGAGCCCAGGTGGAACAGATTTTGACCTGCAGTCCATGAAGGACCCTATACTGGAGCAGATGAATGTGCTCTGAAGCAAGTTGCAGCCTGAGAAGGGCCCCAATGGACTAGAATCCTGCAGGCCTCTGAGGATCCCCAGAGAAGCCTACAGCACTCGACCCTGTGGAAAGGATCCATGCTAAAGCAATTTGTGTAGTGCAGTCCATTGAGATAACCCATGAAGTTAATGAAGTAATTAATAGGAGGACTCACTGCTGTAACTGTGTAACAGTGTGAGGAAGAAGCAGCATCTAGTCTTTTATCTCATTCCTTCATGGCTTTTATGTGTCCTTGAATGTTACATCACCAAGTGTCTAGGGGATTGATCTAGACCCTTACAACTTGAATATTCACTTACTTGGCAAAAAGTTAGTATTTCTTTTTCATAAAAATTTGCAATACATTTGCAATTTTGTATACAATTATTTCCTGGATTCTGCAGACCCAATCTCTAATGCATCAATAACTCTTGTGATGTGGAAAGAGAAGAATCAAGTACTATATTTGGAGAGATATTATAAAAAAAAAAAGCTCATGATATTACAGTAAATTATGTCAAATTTTCAGCAATTATAACAAGTACTTAAACTTTTCAAGGTAATCATTCAAATTAATTTGCTTTCCTATAATTATTCATCTGCATTGTTTAGGCAACATTTAGTAATCTTTTATGACTGTTTTTGAGTAGGGAATCTGAAATAATTCACTGCGGTTCAGGAAATTAACTAGAGGTTTGAGAATATTATAATACTGTTGAATTGGGTGTCTTTCCCCTAGGAATATACTTTTTAGGCACACACTTACAAAGAAGTTACATTTTATTTTTTTTTGATTGATTATTGGGAATATTAATGACTACTGGGTTTCTGAGAAAAAAAATTACATGTCTGTCAGAAAGGAAATTAACCCCTAAATCCATTTGGTTTCGGTTTTAAATCCACTGCTTTTCCTCAGTTTACATTAGATCTGTCTTTCAGAGCAAAATATAGGTCAACTACTAATAAAGAGGAAATATGATTTCATATTGCCCACAATATGCTGCTTATTATAAATGTGCAAAATAACTTGTCACAGAAACCAGATCTTGTTTTGATCATTTGACTTCTAAATTATATAGAGCATTGTTTATTCATATTCAGCTGTGCAGATATTAGCATGCAATTAATTAAATCAATCTACTCAATGGAAAAAGTAAATATGCCATTGGAAACAAAGTAAACATCACTGATTTGTAAATATAATTGGATTTACCATAAAGACAAAAATTATGGGGTTTAGTTTACAAGGTGTTCTTTCTTTGGTTTTATGTAATCAAAAGAAATGTTCAATGAAGATAACAATCATTGAGTAGGAATTTGGACACAAACAAAAGTTTGAGCGCCCAATGGCTTGGAAAATGGTGCTATCTGTAACTACATAGATGTATAAATAAAAGTGTATGTATATATATGTGTGTTTGGATGCAAAGTTTTTATCAATCATACTTTTTTTTCTTTCACTTCACATTCTTTATCAACATTCTCTTGTAGTGAATAACTTAGAAGTACTAAGTTGCTTGCAGCACTGATTATTCTACATTACTTTGTAGAAATAATTATTTATAATGACCCACAGTATTACAAAGCTAAATAAAAAGTACATAATGTCAAAAAATACAGGTAAAAATGAAATTCTTTTTGTCAAATGAGCAGAAATATAAATAATTTAGTTTAAGTTATTTGAGGAAAATACTAGTAAGAAAAACACTACATTCAATATCTTTATGGTACCATCTTTAGAGAGATCAATGATTACACTGCAAGAGTAGTAGCTAAGTTTGATTCTTTGTATTGGCAAGTCCAAGTATGCTTTTATGTGAAAAGTAATATTGTTGTCTTTCTTTTAGAAAGAGATAGCTGAAACATAATTGGTAACATTTACAATCCAGAGATAAAACTTGTCCTTTTGACTGGGTAGGCGGGTGAGAAATAGACAGAAGTGTAACAGAAGTCCTTACAGAAGAAAAGAAAAAACCCCACCCTATTGTCTCAGCATTTGTACCTACAGCATAAATAATACTTTTAATTTTGATTTAACAATTTAATTTAATAAATTATATCTTGGCTATTCTAAGGGGTCTTTAAGACTTACACATGCAATTGCATTTTTTCTTGGGCAACTATGAGCAGATCTGCAAAATCCTAGCTTTGCAGCTTGCATGGAATTTTAGAGTGTGGATTTCATGTGGATTTCATACAGCAGTATCAAGAAAAATTGAAAGAACATTTATAAAGAAATCTTATAAAAAAATTCATATTCAAGTTATTTTGTCAAATGACAGGCTAATAATTTCAAAATTAGTTCTTAGAAATAATAATAAATACTGACTTTGCAAGAGCAATTAAGAGATGAAGAAGTTCTGCAGTGGGTTTGCCATTTCTCCTTCTACCACAATAAATGAAGATGTGTCAGTTCCCTCCTTGCAGCATGTAGCTCCGCCTTGCTGTTGCCAAAAAAATATATATAAATATATACAAACTGCAGCATTCCATGAACATGAATAACTTGAATGAGGTTAAGAGTTTATCCAGTGGTTCTAAATACAAATAACATCTATTGCTTGCACAAGTTCATGATAAGAATTTCAAGGTGCATGAAAATACGTTCTTAAGTACTCTAAGTTGGGAAAAAATGTATATATTTTATTGAGAGTACAATTGCTATCAGGAATTGCCAGTGTCCAAGGTATTTATAACAGCCATAAGTAACACAAATTTCAGAGTTGTATGTATATTTGTCAAATATACATATGTCACCCAATCAGAAAAATAAATCATATACAGTAAGAGAAACCATGCATAAACTAGCAAAGCAATTTTTTATTAACAATAGGAAAAAGAAAAGATCAAGAGAAAAAGGAAATTGTATTACAGTTCTGTGTAGCTCTACTGCGACTCTCCCAGTTTAGTGCTCTGAAAGCAGCATTGAAGGTCAATTTAGCAATTTAAAGATACTGGATTTTATCTTTCTGGAGGAAAAGATAATGCTATATTCCTCCTTAGAAGGAGTAAAATTACTTTTTAGACTGGAAAACAATTTTTATATTTTATAAATTGAACACAAATTGCAAGTTTCTTTAATGTAAGAATAAAATTTTGAGTGTTTTGTAACACTTTGAGATGACAATTGATTTATTATATATTCTAAAAGTTTAAAGAATTCAAGTCAACAATTTCCTTACTATCCTCCCAATCCAAAAAGTTATGAAGACTACAAAATCTACAAAAAAAAGAAGAAAATGTTCTCCATTGAAAACACATTAAGAATACGACCTTGATTTGGATTCCCTTTGTTGTTAATGAGTGACACAGATGCTCAGTAAAGGAAAATTATACTTCTCCTCTTAAATGTAAAGAGCAAAGGGAGCTACCTCAGTGTACAGGTAGTGAGTGTCCTTGGAGGATGAGATGAAGGATCATGTTTCTGTAATTTAATAGCCCAAATAATGTTAATAACAATTAAACATCTGTTCACAGTAGAAATCAGGAAATTTATAACGCAGCAATTTTCTGTGCCTGCTTCCATCTACTCCCTGACAGAGAACTGGGCACTTTTATTCTTGGATTTTAAGGCCAACATCTGGTTTGGAGGTTGGAAATTTAGCTGGTTTTTTAATTTCACCCAATTTCATCCAATTTCTGTTATATTGCTGGAATAATATATCTGAAACAATGCAAATGATATCACATGTGTAAACCTGGCAATGCAATATTTCTTAGGACATCCCAGGTATGAATATTTTTTATTTCCAGTTCTACAATTCCCAAGCACACTTTCCTATTTTAAGTAGGGGGCTCAAGAATATGCTTGAAAAGGTCATTACTTTAGACTGGAACACAGAAACATATAATTCCCTTTGCTCTTCATTGTTTTTGGAGGGCACTTACAGAGCTCTGAATTCACTCCAGTGAATCTTCACATATGGTATCATTGTGGATGACTCTTCACACTATTCATGTGTGAACTGCTTTTCTAATTCAGGATCAGCCTGTCCATCAATGGTGTTAATAGGCCTGCATCTACTGCTTCTATGATTAATCATTCTAATTGTTTAAAAGTTCTCATTAGAGAAAATTTAAATTTTTCCAACTGCAGTTTCCAGCTTTCTGGTTTTTTCCTCTGTTAGAGTATATTTCTCCTCATGTACAGAGATTTGATATAAGTCAAAAATGTTTTGAACTTAACTTTCTTCAGAATCCATTGCAAAAACAGTAACAAAAAATGCTTGAATGGAGGAGAGTAAACCTTCTTAATAGTTCTTCAGTGTATATACTCCACTATGTCTATACTCATGTAAGTGCAGACAGAAAAAAATTTGCCAGCCTCAGAAACACATCTGCTTCTGGAATGAAGAAAAAAGAAAAGTTAATAGCTTCTGGGAACAATCAGAATCAAAAATGAAGGACATGCTGAACTTCTTTTTTAGCTAGCAAAGCTGAATATGAAAAAATAAGAATATGTTAACCACCTTTACTGTTCTCAGACATAAGAACAGTGCCCCTAACCTGGCTTTGAAGAAAGTGAAATGTAAGTACTAAAGACTTTGGAAACAACAGATTGTCTTCTCTATTAATGTCTTCAGTTAGAAAACTGATCCCAGAGAAAACAGGGTAATTTTACTGCATTAATCTGTATTTTCTATATTGCTCAGTTTAATTGAATATTTTGATTTTAGAAGGATATGTGTCATTTTAAACAGGCACAGCATCCATCTTTTTACTGTTTAAATTGCTTGGAGTAAAGATTATCCAATTGAATAAAAAATAAACTCTTCTAAATATTTTATTTAGAGAGAAAATATTTGTTTTACTGAGAATAAGGTGCACACACATGCACACACTCCTCACAGACACAAACACACAAAAGGGAACATCAGTGTTACATGAAGGAAGAACACCATTGTCCAGCATATGAGAACAGGACCATAGAATGGTTGAGGCTGGAGGTTATCTCTGGATATTGTCTGATTCAATCCCCTCTTATCAAGCATGGCCCCTAGAGCCAGCTGCACAGGACTATGTACTATGTCCAAACAGCTTTGGAATATTTCCATGGATGGAGACTCCTCAATCTCTCTTTGTTATCTACACATAATCCTACTTTTTCAGTTTGTTTTCTTTCTGAAGTATATGCTTTAATTTGGGTAAAGGTGAAAAGTAGAAAGAAGAAATTAGAAAATGGAGGTCATATAAAATTAAGGGCTTCAATATAATAATCAGGAAAATAGGGTATGTTTTGCTCTGTTTGTGTTTTATTTTTTGTTGATAACCATTCTAAAAGTGGTGTTTCTCTTCCTTAATGTCCAGATTATGAAGGCTATCTAACAGTAAAAATAAATGGATGCAAATATGTATATATGTATATATATGCATTTTAAGAGAAATAAAAATAAACTGAATATGTCCATCTAATTAAGCTTTGTTTCACTTCAGTGCTTTATAAGTAGTACAAAACTCTTTAAACAGATGCTTAAATCATATTTCTGTCTGCTTTGTACTGTGACGCTGTGGGAAGAAACTGAACAGACAGTTGTATGGACCAAATCCTCTTACAGGTTGTAATTCTACAAAGAACATATAAAACAAAATACATTACACTAAAAATCAGAGAAAATTATTCATGTACGTGGGTTAGGAGTCTGAAAAAGATTAGAGAAACATTCTTCATAGATTAATTTTAAAATAAAATGGAGCAATGTCACCCAATCAAATGACTGTCTATGCAGCATAACTCATATAGTAATACATTCACCTTAAGGTATACATTCAACAAGTCCAATTCATCCTGTATCTTTTTCAGAAACAATATAGAAGATGAATTTTCATTTCATATATGAATATTATTATCATCTAAAACTATGTAAAAAAATCTAATGTTTGCTGAAACAAGGTCTACAGAGAGGAGAGAAAAAATAGGGACCAAAAGAAAAAGCAGTAGGATTTTTTTTTTAATCATTAATTCCATACCTTCTGTCATACAAGTCTTTACAGATTATTAAGACTTATCCTCAGAGGTCTTTATATTTGCACTATTTCCTTTTTATTTGTATCTTTTTCTTTACAGAGTGTCCTTTTTCTGAGTTCATAAATAATTTAAGATCGAAGTATACGATAGTTGTTTTGGGAATAACTATTTTATTATTTGTTCTGTTACAGTATGAAGTGTGTTAATTGAGATCAGATCTCCAATGCACAGAAACTACTCAGAAGCATTATTAATTCTTTGAATGACTACCAAGTCTCTCTTAATTTGAAGGGAGACAGGGGAATGGAAGCTAAACAGAAAAAAATAAATTATTGTTTGACATTTGCATTTAAAAATTTAGCTAATTTAATCACTGAGGAAGACAAACTAGTGGTAAGAATCCCATATTTTATACTGTACCTGACTTAGGAGATCCCAATCCATGTCTCCTGTCATCCTGAAATGTGTTATCCGCACAGATGGACTTTTTGGGAAGAGACCCCACTTCACCTTCCCAACAACCAATTCAAAAAGAGAGATATGTTGTTCTTTGGGTTTGAACACCATTTGGGATTCCAAAGATTTTATTCTTTTTCTGAAGTAGTTTATGTATTTTATTTTTGGAATGGGTAAAACTTTATTCTGTTAAAGACTAGTTTAATCAATAGCATTATAGTTGTTTCTCTCCCTGGAAATCATGTTTGAAGAAAAATTTGGTTCTGATAATTTTGTAAAAAAAGTGATCACACAAATGCATTTCATGATAAATAAAAGAGAAACCATGTTAAATAAAAACCAAACAAAACCCAAAACTTTTTTAGGTATAAACTATATCTCAGCATAATCTCCTAATAAGACAAGAAGACAACTCATTTAGTTTGTTGTTCAGCCATATGGGAACTGGACTAGATGATCCTTGTGGCTCCCTGAGTTCAGCATATTTTGTGATACTGTGATATTTTAACAGAGAGAAAAAAAAAAGAAAATAGAAAAAAAGTTTTCTGGGCCATGCCTGCTTCACATTATAAGTTAAGAATTTATGCAATGTAAGTCAGCATAGTCCATGTGCAGCCAGCAGATCAAACATGGCCCACAGACTTTTCCATCCATTTGACTACTTATTCTGTAGGAAACTGAATGGAATTTTTCAAGCAAGGACCAACTAAAACTGATTTTCTTGTATGTGCTAGGAGCCCAAATTAGAAATCTAGACTCTGACATGTGCTACATATCGAAAAGAAAGTTATTGAGGTCTATGAGACAGTCATAGACTTGTTTTGTCAGGGGAGGTATTCCACTACTTGCTGCTGTATGATGAGAGATAGCCCAAAGTTAGTCCTTAAATCTGCTTCTTCTCTAAGCAGTTTATAGGGTTGGGTCTTGCTGACGTAAAAGTACATCTGTGTTGTGAGCAAAATGAAGAAATTCATCTTTACAGCCCTTACAGCCTTTCTTCGCTGAAGGATAATTTTGTGATTTAATCCCAGTAGGAAGGCAAATATTACTCAGATCCTTGTCCATTCACCTGCAGTGCAGTGCAGGAGAGATTAGAAAAATTAAAATGAGAAAAAATGTGGGTTGAGGTAAAGACATTTTGACAGGTGAAGGAAAACCTGTGCTCACAAGCAAAGCAAAATGAGGAATTCATTCATCTTTCCCATAAACAGGCAGGTGTTAAGCCATCTCTAGAAAAGCAGGGATCTATCACATATAACAGTGTCTTGAGATGTCATACACCATCACTTCAAATTGCATCCTTTTCTTTTTTGTTCTCCCAGCACTTTTTGCTGAGCATGATGCCATATGGTCCAGGATGTCCTTTTGTCCAGTTCAAGTCAGGAGTCCTAATTGTGTTCACTCCCAACTTCCTTTATAACCCCAGCCAACTTGTTTGTGAAGAAGCATGACAAAGAGAAAAGGCCTTGATGTTGTGTTAGTGCTGTTCAGCAATAATTAAAACATTATCAACACTGTTTTAATCAACAATATAAAACCATATGAGCTACTATGAAGAAAATTAAATCCAACTCAGTCAAATGCAGTACAACAGGCAAAGGGACCTCAGCTTTGATGAAGAGGAATGTCAGGTTGCTAGCAGTATTCAGGACAACAAAGACACCTTGTCTTTTCGCTACTTGTCTCTGATAAAGATTTTTTTATTCTAAGGTAGGAATAGTACTTTTTAAGATGATCATACCATACTTAGGAGAATAAATTTAGAATCTGGGCAGAAGTGTAGAACTAATGTACATTTTACAGAACATGTTTTGAAGGGTTTTTTTAAAGTAACCACCACAAACATTATGAAAACGAACTCTTGTATGAACTGGAGTATTTCTCAAACAGAAAGATACAAATGTGTAACAGATTACCATTAATATTTTTTATGCTGATGTTCCACAACTAATCCTGGCTTCTGCCTCTGTATTATAGCAGGATTCAAGCACAGAGATGACTCTCTGTTCAGTTCCTTTACTGGAGAGGAATCCTGGACATCCAAAAGAGAGACTAGACCAAGAAGATCAGATTATCTGAGTATGGAGTTTCCACATGACTTAAAAGTAGACCAAAGGAGAGAGACCTCAGATTCAGTCTACATGACAGATGGTTTAACTTAATGGTTGTAACTGAATGCTGTTTCTGCAGGTGTGAAGTAATTTGGACAGAGGTCAAGGGAGAACTCTCCTGGTGGTCTGAACAAAGCTTATGGTCAATTATTGTTGATGCTGTTGTGAAACACCAAATCAAAGTCACATATGGTCAACAATATGCAAAGTGAAAGACAGATTACAGTCCATTTTAGCCTTCCCAGTTTCCTCTTCTCAAAGCATTTTTGTTAGCATCTAAATTGCACTCTTTGAGAGGTGTTGTAAGTGACATCAGTCTAAAATCAGAAAGTCATAATTCCTTTATATTGTTCTTACTTCAATTAAAAAGAAAAAAAGAAGAGGGAAGAGTGAAGAGGAAGGGAAAGGAAGGGATGTCAATGTCAATGTTAATTGACTGTACAAAGAATATCTAATGATCTGCTGTGTGTACAGTGGTAATAGGTCTAAGTGAACAATAACTTAAATTCAGTAATGGTTGAATATGGTGAGTAAAATACACCCCTAAAGTTCTGCATCTAGAAGTGAGAACAAAAGTGCTTTCAATCAAAAAGCCTTTTGATTATCAAATGGGATGAGATAAGCAACATCCTGGTTTTGGCTGGGATAGAGTTAATTATTTTTAGTATCTGGTACAGTGCAAGGTTTTGATACAGTGAGAATAATGTTGAAAACACAATGAGACAACATACTGTTGCAGCTGATAGTAAGTAGTGCTTACCCTAAGTCAAGAATTCTCCAGTTTCTCATTTTGTGCAAGTGAGGAGGGGCACAAGATGCTGAGAGAGGACATGTCTGTGACTGCTGTCATCAACTGACCAAAGGAACATTCTATATCATACAGCACATTATTCAGTATATAAAATTGGGGGGAGGAAGAAAGAGGGAGCATTCATAGGGTTATAATTTTTCTTCCCAAGTCACCCTTTCACCCTTATATGTGATAGAGCCCTGTTTTCCTGGCAATAGCTTGCCCATGAGGTGTGGGGGATGAATTCCTTATTTTGCTTTTTTTTTTTACATGCACAGCTTTTGCTTTACCTGTTAAACGGTCTTTATCTCAACCCACAAGTTCTTTTACTTCTGCCTTTCCAATTCTCTTTCTGATCCATTGGTCAGGGGCTGAGTAAGTATTTGCATGGTGCTTGGTTGCTGGCTGGGATTACGCTGGAAGGAATAGGCCTAAACACCACTCTGATGAGCAAAACCACATAGGTAAATAAATGTCACATATATATATATATATATATGTTATACAGATTACCAAGAATCAGCTTCTGGTATCCATGTTAAACTATGAAGTGAAGGAGAATAGCTTCAGAATATTTGGCCACCTCATGCTAATACTGAATCCTTCACATCACTGTAAATCATTGGCATTCAGAACTCTGTGTCCTGCATAAAAGTTGGGGTCTAGAGGAATACTAAGCATTGTGCTATCAACCAAAACTAACAAAACAGTTTCAATTATGATTTGGTCCATACTATCATACATCTCATGTGTATCTGTATGTTGTGACATCTGGAAAATTTTAGAAAGCCATTTTTATCTCAGTTTCTTCAAAATGAATATGTGAACTTTCATTCTCAAAGAATAATTTCTACAGAAATTTTCTTTACTATATTTTCTTGAACTATATTTTATATTTATATAATATATATTTATATTTACTATATTTTGGATTTCGTTTTGATTTCTGCTGATCTTCTGCTGAGAATGATTACCAAGGGAAGCTTCACAGATCAACAGGTAAAGACATAAGATTGATGCAATTATCAATATCTTGGCTGGAATATAAAAACTGAGAAAAAGTGTTTACTAAAATTAGGGAAATAAGCACCATTTATTATTCACTTTATCTGAAGCTTCTCAGAATAAGTGCCCATAATCACTTCTAATTGCAGCAATCTATAACACCATGGATGGGTTAAAATTTTTAAATATCAAATTTCTGCCTCAATCTAAATAACTTCTGATTTTTTGGCAATAATTCCTGCATTTTTTGTGGAAAGTAACATATATGTTTATATTAAAAAGAAATACATTCAATTGAATATCAGCAATCACTTATTCACATGAGATTTTACAGGATGGATTCTGACTCAGAGTGGAGGCTTCTTGTCAGAAGCCTTTTGTCTTTGAAAAATCTCATTGCACAGGAAAGCATGTGTAGAGTAGATTGGCTGGAACCTTCAAAGATTTTCTTCTTCACTTGAATTCACAAGCTAATGTACAACAGACCTCTGTAAATTGCTCTAAACCTGTGCCTTAGAGAATATTTTAACATCTTACAGTTTCTGCAGGTTTCTGTGCTAAAATAAGGTATGGAAAGTTTAATATGGATATTACATGGACATCATCACATGGATATCCATCACATGGGTATCATCATATTGTGGACTAAATGGAAAATTTGAACTGGATAGAATATTTGCACTTAGAAAATTTATTCCACTTAGTTTCGAATCCCTGAGATTCATAATAAAGAGAAAAGTGTGTTGGACTGATTATCAGAGAGAAACAAACCTATCATAATGGGGGCCAAACTGACAGGAAAATTAACTACTAGTATGTAGAGATTCTAGGTTTGAATTCTAAACCTCTGTACTTAACAAGTAGAAATCAAGACTCTGGAGTCTGATATTTCCTTGGCTGTCATCCAGGACAGATGACATAGTCAATATATTGTCTGTCTACTAATTCTGCTAATCCACATGGCAGCAATCTCTGCTGTAGATCAAAAGATTTGACGGTAGTCACATTTCACCTATGCAGTGATATTATGCAGTGCTAAGAAGTTAGAATTTATTCAAAATTTGCGTTAATCACATTAATATCATATAATTGTATCTTCTGTAAAACCAGATGCTCACCAAGGATGTGAATAATTGTCCTTAGTGTAGTCACAGTTATGTAATCACAGAATAGCTGAGGCTGGCAGGGCCCTCTGGGGATTGCTCAGGCAACCACTGCTGCTCAAAGTGTAGTCACTTGCTGCAGGCTGCTCACGGTGATGACCAATTTTCTTTTGAGCATGTAGAAGCTGGAGACTCTACAACCTCTCTGAGCTACAGTATTCAGTTGCAGTAATAGTTGCACCATGCAGTATTAAATATTCTTTATATTCTTTTCTTCAGGAGGAGATTTGGGAGTATCTTTTCCCTACTGTAGAACAAGAACAAAGCTATAAAGACAGTTAAATTTATTTCTAGCTGTATTTGCTAATAATTCACTGCATTGTTGCCTGTGTTTCTTCTTTTTTTTTTTTTTTTTTTTTTTTTTTTTTTTTTTTTTTTTTTTTTTTTCTTTCCCAAATATCTTGATCTATGCAGAAATGTAGCACGTGGGTAAAATACTTTTCTTATTGTCATTTTTATTTAACACTAATAGAAATGTTTATTTCTGGATGCCATCCTCATCCCTAAATATTAATTAACCCTATGCTTCACACCTGTAGAAACTTAAGAGCAAGTTTATGAATGTGTTCATAAATATCTTGAAATATGCTCCTTTGATGTCATGGCAGGAAATGTAAATACAGATGATCAAATACCTAAATTGTTTTTGGAGGATGTCTTAATTTTCATTTGCAACAATCATGGAGTGCCTGCACTTCAAATACGTTTTATATCTTTTTTCCCCATTTGACAGCCAAATCAACACACATACTAGAATATATGGTGATTATGAAAGTTGTGTGATTATCGAAGCTTTTAACAAATGAACAATGGTACATTGTTCTAAGAATATTATCAGGCGTAAAATAGTTATATTGTCAACCTTTTGCTGTTCAATCAAAAACTTATCAAGTGGAAAGTATTGATCATTCCACTATTTCTTTTACAATTATACACATTTAATTTTCTGTTCTGAAAATTCCTTTGCATTTGACTTCATCTGACATATAGTTCCTTTGAGATTGATAATCATTCAAAAAGATAGAAACATTTGCATAAATTTGTCATCACTTTAGAACTTCTATGCCATCCCTTTTATATGAAACACATTACAGAATTTGCTCACTAGACATCAGAGAAAATGTATGTATTTTCCAGTAAAGTACCTGGTTTTTTTTGATTTTATGCGTTTAGGTTTCAAACTTATATTCATATGAAGTCTCTAAAGGAGAATATAACCCTGTTAGTCTGCGGATCATTTCTTGATTTTATCATGGTACCTAAGAGGTGTATTCTATTTCTACCAAGAAGATTGAGCCAACAGCTTTGAGTATCATGCAAGAATGGATTCTGAGTGAAAGACAGAAGAATTCCTATTTGTGATTTGTTGGGAATATTTTTATGTTTTGATTCCAAAGACATGTAACCTTAAGTATGAAAAAAATCCATAATTAGAAAGAAGAAAGCCAGGCAATGAATACTTTTCTTTCTATTAAACCAATTAAGGGATAAAAATTCCATTGTGTTAGCAGTCTGGATTTTTTAGCTATGCTCTTGAGAGCATAGCACAGTTATAAACAATGAGAATTATCACAGTTAATAATTAGTCTATTTTCTTGTGAGAGAAAACAAAATAAAAACCACTGACCAGTAAACAGTAGTTTCTTCATTTTATTCATGCTTTCTTTTTTCTCCCCATTTACTCTTCATTATGGGGATCTCAATAAGAACTGTGGTAATTTTTTCAGTAGAAGGCACTATACGCTTTAATTCTCAAAATAATAAGAAGTCTTAGAAGAGTATAATACAAGCAGGCTGTCAAATAACCACATAAAATTTAATTAAATTCTTTAATTAATGCTAGGTACAGCTATCTAAAATATAAAGTGATCAGACACAGGTAATCATCTAGTACCTTCTGTCAAATATCTCCAGAGTGGTATTAACTCTCTCTAGTGTCTAGGAGGTTCCTGTACAATGTTATATTAAATACCCAGCTTTATGATATTTCAGCACACATTCACCTGGAGTAAGTCCTAGGCATCTGGACAGAGTTTGTCTGCTTCTGATGTGCCTCTCTGGGTTCTCATTAGGGTCAGTGGATACAAAAACAATACAGTCAATCTAGCCATAGACTGGTCCATTTCATCCTGGAATCACCTAAACAGCAGACACACAGGAGAAACAAACATGGGTTTAACAGAATAGGAGTAGAAACTCTACCTATGATATTTATACTGTATCTCACTTGTAGAAGGTGCATTAAATCCAACTACTAGGATTCTGTAGAATGAGCCCTACTTTACAGTAAAGACTTAAAAGTTAGGTTAGGATAATCCTACCATTAAAAGTTAATTTATACAATTTACTAAATGATAGATAGGAGGAAGTAAACACTTGTATATCAAGAAATAACAAAAATATGTATTTTTGTGAGATACGTTCATGTTCTTTCTTTAAAAGAGAAGGAAACCAGAAGATTATTAACAATGGGAGAACAGCATTTCAACATCTCCAATAATTTTTTTTTCAAGCAAAATTTAATTTAAATATACTCACTGTGTTACAGCTTCATCGAATCATGACATATTTAATCTATGTGAAGTTGTGAACTGGAAAGTCACTTCCTCTTGATCCTATTGTAGAAGGTTAACTTTTTTTCTATTGTGCTCATTGCCTGCCTTTTTGTTGGCTTATGCAATTGAAGAATGCTGTTAAATCAAGGACTGAAGGACAAAAAAAAATTATTCAGCTCAAGTAGAAGTTTTAATGTTCTTTTCCAACTCTTCATGAAGAAAACCAACATCACTCATTCATGCATGGCTTCTCTCAAAATTAGCTTTTATCGTCCTTTCATTAGCACAATACCATCACTAGTATTTTTTATAAGAAGTAGATATTACTATTTAGCATATTTTAATTATCTTTCTCCATGTGGAAAATTCTTGCACAGTCTTCAAAGTAGGATTTTACTTTTTTTTCTTCAAACAAATATCTAAGATATTTCTTTTTTTTTTTACCTTGCTCTAATGAGACATAAATTTATCTTTTAAGTAAGTAGAATAATTTTGGGGTTTGTGTTCAAAGATTTTTAGTCTCAATATATATTTAACCAAATTTACTAATCTGTTAATTTATACTAAGTTGATCATAGAGCCTTCTAAAGTAGGTGATCAAAACCCATTCATTTTGCACATCTTCTGGAGAGCATTCTTGTCTTCCTCACAGAATTACCAAGTTTCATTGCATTATTTTCTTAAGGATTGCTAGATACCTATTTCCCAGTAAAAATAAAAAACTATCTTGATGCAATCTTAGAATCATTTAGTCTGGAAAAGACCTTTAATGTCAGAGTCCAACAATTAAGCCAGCACTTCCAAGTCCACCACTAAACCATGTCCCTCAACACCACATCTACTTCCTTTTTTAAATCCCCATAGAGATTGCCCTCCCTGGGCAGCCTTATCCAATGCTTGGCAGCCCTTTCTATGAAGACACAATATCCAATCTAAACACTTATCTCAGCCAAAATCTTCTCTACCCCTCTCTAAACTCTATACCTGCCAAAATCAACACATTGCCTTCAAAACCAAAAATAATTACCTTGTACTACAGAAACTAAGTCTTCAGGGAATGCAGTTATTACCATATTTTGCTTGATTTTACAGTTATTGCCAAAAAGCCACAGACTGCTGACATCCTTAGCTTTCTGGAATTCAAGGCATCCATCATTCAAACCTCTGCAATAAGGACTGAGACAATATGCCTTAGGATTATGCTGTGTTAGGTAAGAAAAAGGCCCTGGAAAATACAAGGAGAAGCAATCAAAGAGGTAAAGAGAACTAAAAAAGTTTTGAAATAAAACCAAAAACAACAAAAATTGAAATTTTATGGAGGAAAAATGCTCTGAAATTTATTTTCTTTGAGGAAAATTCTAATGATAGCTGACCCACAGATTTATAAGGAAGTAGCTGATTTTCCTTACTCTTAGTAGAGAGAAAGTAAGACAAAAGGACATCCAAGATGGCATGAAGAAAATTAAATCTGACTTTGGAAACAGAGCGAGTGGGAGTACGAGCAGAAAAAAAAATCTATATTTTATGTGGATTTGAACTAAGTTTTCAAAATGCAATACATTTAATGAGCAATTTAGCAATTTTTTCCCCCCTCTATTAGACTTGCATTTCTCAGAGTCAGATTTTTCTTTTCAGCATTCATCTATATCCCTGAAGTCTGATTCGCTGTAGTATTCTTCAGATATGATTCTCAGGAGAAGAGTTTAACAAATTATTGTAATCTAGATGGATTTACAAGACATAACCAGAGTAAAATCTGGCTATTTTTACCACACTATTAAATTCTCCATAGTAAATAACATAGAACATCTCTCTTCAAGGCACAGTTTCATGAAAGGGTTTGTTATGTGAAAATTGACTTGACTTCAAATCCAAAACTATAATAGAAAGGGTTTTTTTCTGTCAAATGCACTTCCAAACTGCATTTCTGATTTGTCTGCTAAAGCAGCACATTTTGTAAACAGCAACCTTTCATCAAATAAGGGTCTTCATCTACCCAAAGTTCGTGGTACGGGTATTGAGATTACATGTCCCATGGGTTTTGTACCACCATACATAATTTTTACTGTAAAGGAAAATCTAGATTTCCATTAAAACACATAATCTGGTGCTCAAAAAAGCCATCTAAACTATTGACAATAGTATGAGTGTTTTAACTACAGCTACTTCAAAAGCAAAGGATATTAAAATCTTCTTGGTGAGTCAGCAGTCCATGTTTTAGGAAAACACACTGTGAAGAATATTACGAAGAAAGTAATTTTCTTTTAAAACAAATTTTTGATTTAGTGATCCTTTTTGCTTTGATTTGAATCCTGATTTACTTCATATTTCAAATTGAGAGTTTAAGTGCATACTAGAGGATGAAGGCTTGATTGTTGCTCAGGAGTAAAAAGTAGCAATGATCACTTTAGAAATTACTTTGTTTAGAAAGAAATTCTGCAATTTGTTTTTCAGCATTTGTCAAAAAATCAGAACACAGAGGAATAATTTCTAGATATTGAGGTTATGTTATGCATGTTTCTCTCTCAATTTGAAGAAAAATGATCATTAGCTAATTTGGGAGGTGGAAAAAGAATTGAATACCATTTTCATGATGCATGACTTCAGAACATATGACTCAGGGAAAGTGTACCAACAAAGTGTTCAACAAGACTCATTGTAGTAGTACATACCTTATATCCTCAAGTGTAAGACATATCCTGTTCTGTGGAAGTCTTTAAGTCTAAGACGAAATGTGAAATATGCTGTCAGAAAAAAAACACGTCTAAAAGGAAGAAGAAAAAAATCATGGAGACAAGCTAAGATAAATTTTAGCTTTATATGGATTAATAAAGCTGTATAGACAACTCAACTTTCAACAAATCAGTCTCTTTCAGGCATTAGTTCTTTCAATAGATTAGATGAGGAAACGCTACTATATACTGCATACATGTTCTATATAAGATATCATTGCTCATATGAACATATTTTTTTTCAGGTTTTGTGTTCATATGAATTATACTTAAATATGCATTTCATATTTATTTCACCTGATAATATTATATGATAAATAAGATATAGAGATATATAGATATAAAAGTATAAGATCTAATAAGAATAAAATAGCAACACTATATATAAATGCATATAATAAAATTTCAATAATAAGAATATACATTGCATATAAATATACATACAAATATAAATATACATTGCAATAAATTTTGTTAACTACAGTTAGGTAAATTATTTTAATTTGCATCCATTCTTAACATGTTCACCTTCATTAAGTCTATTCATGGAAAAAAAAAGTAGGATCTAAATGAATGGAATTATCAGAAAAACAAGAAGAAATAATATCCAACATATTTGTTTATGACTTTGTATTTACCAAAAAAAAAAAAAAAAAAAAAAAAAAAAAAAAAAAAAAAAAAAAAAAAAGAGTACATTTGAATGTTCCCAGTACATTTTTCATCAATGTGGGAAGTAACAATAGAGAAAGGGAATGTTCAGGAGTTGAATTTTGATGTAATTAATGTATATGGTATTCTCATCTTTTCAGTGATACATTAAAATGCTTTAACCTGTACTTAACAACTGAAGATCTTGAATTTGCTATAAACTGAAATAAAGTCTCCAACAGTCATATATCACATCCGAGTTGAGCATATTCCAGTTCCGGAACTTTCTTAAGTGTTTCCATGCCCCAAGATTTGATGTGTTGAAAACTCCAAAAGTAAGGTCAAGTAATACAGTACTTCAGAAATACACAGACAAAATTTGACTCAGAAGCAGCCCATGACAACTTTTTAGGACAAAGCTATTCAGATTTACCAAAGGCCAGAGAGACATTGGAAAATCAACCTTTTTTTAATTATTACTTCTTAATAAAACTTCAACTTCTTTGAGTTTCACTCTAAACTTTTAAAAAGTGTGAAATAATTTTTATTTGCATAACACTTATGCACTTCTTTGGGAAAACTCAAATATAACAGCCCACCATGAAACTTTCTTTAAACTATAAAATAAAAAGCTATTAAAAATATTTAATCCATAATAATAGTTTATTTACATTGATTCACTTAAAGCTTAAGGTTTTACACTTCAGTATTGTAAAATCTCACACAAATAGTCTTAAATCATTCTAATTACTTGAACAAGGACTAGGACTAGGTTTTAGTAAGCTTTCTTGAAAGATGAAATATTTCAAGATTAATAAGAATCTCGTTTCTTTTTCTTTTGTGATGTAAATATGATACTTTTTTTTATCAAATGGGCTTTTTGCATGATACATTTCTTTTTTATCAAATGGGCTTTTTGCATTCTTAAATCTGTACCTCAAGTAAGAAATCAAGAGTCTAACTAGAATTCAAAAAAAGTATACTTCTAAACATATATATGTTGCAATACAACACTAGTGCACTCCAGGAAATTAATTTCTGTTATTCTCTTATCACCAATTATTTTTATGTCAGTTTAATTGATCCTTCTCCTCAAAATAATCAAAACAGATATTCACTCATCTAGGTAACCTCTAGCAGTTTATTTATGTCTTGAACTCCTTTTATCATTTGCAGCTTTCTTCTTATATCACTTGAAGCCTAATTCATAAACAAAAGTACTAGATGTGCTTTACCATCAGCTGATTCTGGATCTAGATCTGCATATTTGACAGCAGTTTTTCTTAACTTGCTAAAAAAAATCAGTGGGTGATCCATCATAATTTTGCCTTACTTTGTAAATCTTTGACTAATTCATAGCTTTAGGGACACCATGTCTTTAGGGACACCATGTTTAAACCCATATACTACAAGGCTTTGTTAGTGTTTTAACCTCACCATATGTTCTATTATATTTGGATCTCACCCCAGATTTTCAAGGGGGAATATCTGTATGACGGTGCCTTGAAATTACCTGTTTGCAATGCTTGCCTTAACTGATGTTGTAATCACTTTATTGACTATTTGTCTTTCAGTGGGATCAAATAATGTGTTCAAATCAGCCTAGTTAAGGTTTTGTTGGGTAATGCCTTTTTTACTAATTTTGCTACCTTATCTAGATTTTCTTTATATTTCTCTACAGTAGCCGGTCAGTCCCAAGTTTAATAAAATTAAGGTAAATCATATGTTGTCATCTCTGTTTCTGGTTGCAATCAGGATGTTATCTACATATTGACGAATGACTCCTTCTGGATCTTGTCTTTTCTAGTTTTCTAATTCTTTTGCTAACTGGTTTCTAAATATTGTTGGACTATTCTTGAAACCTTAGGGTAAAACTGTTTAAATGACTTTTCCTCTGTCTCAGGATTTTCTTACTTAAAAGCAAAAAGCTCTTGGCTGTTTCTGTACAGGAATGCAGAAAAAAGGCATCTTTTAGGTCTATAACAGTTAACCACGTTAATTTTTCTGGCAGTGTGGTCAAAAGGGTGTAGAGATTGGCTACTACTGACTACTATTGGCTACTATTGGCTACAACTGGCTACTACTGTCTTCTGTAATTTTGTTAATTGCTCTTAAATCTTGTACTAATCGATAACTCTTACCATCTGCTTTCTTAACAGCTAAAATGGGGGTGTTGAATTTGTTCTCACATCGCACTAATAAACTATGCTGCAGGTTTTTTAAAATTACAGATACTAGTCCCTTATGGTTCTCTAATTTCAAAGGGTATTGTTTTTGCCTTACCAGTGTGCCTCCTGGTTTGAGTGTAATTCTCAATGGTTCTGCCCATTTGGATTTTCCTGGGATATCACTGGCCTACATACACTATTAGATTCACTCCGTTTTCATCTTCAGCAGGGATTTTACCACATTTTTCTTGTATAAAAAGTGCAGCAATTTGGACAAATTTAGATTCAAGAATTACAATTCATACTGTCTTCTCTTTTTAAAAATTAATTTCTGATTCTAATTTTTCTAGCAAATCCCTCCTAAGTAATGGTTTAGGAGAGTTAGGCAAATAGAGGAATTGATGGGTTGCCTAGTGTTGTCTCATTTTAAATCTTAAAGGTTGGAAAAAAGGTCATTTTTCACTTACCCTGGTCGCCCCAACAACACGTACAGTATCATGACTCAGTTTCTCTTCTAAGATATTTAATACAGAATAGGCAGCTCTAGTTTTCACTAGAAACTCAATGTCATCTTTCCCCAGCTTAGCTATAAACAAAGGTTCCGCTGCGATAATCTTTGGTCCCCGTCACTCAGAGCTTGAGCTGCTTGAGGTTTGTACTCCTGGGAGTTGGGGGACTGAAGAGTTTTGTTTCAATACTGGACAGATCATGAGAAGAATAACACCTACCTGAAACTAATGTGAGTTGCTAAAGCTATTATGATTAGCTAGTATGAAAAAAATTGATCCAAGCTGAAATTTCCTACAGCTGAAGATAAAGTGCTTCATTACTTCAGTTTCACCTTTTCTTTTCCTCTATCAAGTTCCCAGTTAACACTGTCTTAATTGACAACTGAAGAATATCCTGAAACATTTTCCAGAGAAAAAAGATTATATTAATTTTCTCCTCAGGAAGTGTACACACACTTGCTGTTGAAGAATACAGTTGAAAATAAATCACTGGAAACAAATTACTCTGATTTTCTCTGTATATGTCAAGCTAGAGAATTTATCAAGCATAACAGTTATGCTAAACTTTCACATGATTATTTGGGTTTTTTTGCTAGTGTGCAATAGCAAAATAGTCACATCTTTATAATAAAGTCTGAAGTTTAGTAAGAATATTTATTAATCAGGTGTCTGAATTGAATTTTCTGTGTAGGTGTCAAAACAGAGTGACATTATTACGGTGAGTTAGATAAGAAGGAGTCAAAATTCATAAAAAAATGAGATTAAGAGTCCTGCTTTACTGTGAGCTCATATCTGAATGTCAGAAATTATTGTCAAACTTTTTGTTATGTATTTAATTGTTTTGGTGAGAACCCTATTTGATTTAAAAGATACAGGCTGTTTTACATATGTTACGGAGTGACTATAAATTTCCCAGACTTGCAGTTCCCAGCTACTTCCACTCTCCGGCTTCAGGCTGCCTCTGATCAGAAGTAGTAAGTGTAATTCACAGCTAGAGCCTAATTTGATGTTAAAATTGATGTAGATTTTACTATACAACTTTGCCTTAAAATGTGAAGACAACAGAAACATTCCTATGATAATGTGCTACTGTTTGCATTGATTTCCATTTTTAATGGAGTCAAATTAATCCTAAAAATAATTCTAGTGAGTCTTAAATGATTGCCTGCAAATAAAGATAAAAAATGATGGTGCAGAAATTTCCACTTCTGCTCTTAAAAATCAAGTACATACTTATTTATAAAAAGAATGTTTCTCTTGAAACATCTGCTATGATTCATATATTCAATTTTACTGAGGTTATATAATAGCCTTAATGTATTGGTATAAGAACAGCTGTGCAACAATTTACAAATTGATAATAGATTTCAGTGTGACAGTCAGCTAAAGCTCTCATTCCTGACTCAGTATTTGGTATACACAGGTGGAGTCAGTCTTCATTTGGGAAAAAAACAACTTTAACAATTCTTAATTACATGATTTTACCTTAACATTGCAACAATTTAGTGCAACGGTGATGCAAAAATGACAAAATACTGACAAAATACTGGTTGTCTGTTATAATACAAATTATCTTGAAAGTCCAGACTACTGGAGTTTTAGACAACCTACTTTTAACTTGATTCACTGAATAATGAAAAAATATTTGGCAGCAGATTAAAGGAAAGTAATTTTTCAGGAACTCGGGCTAACCTCTTGCTGATTGGTTCTCCTGATTTCCAAAACATTTATACAAGGTATAAAAGCAACAGCATATGAAACAGAATGTATTTTTTTCACTTGGCTAACATCACAACCATTTTCTTTTTTTTTTTTTTTTCTAAAATATTCTAGATGCACTTTACTTAAGTCTGTATAAATGATTACTGAGGTAATCATGTGCAATATGAAACAATATTTCCTATGCATAAGATATGCATGAAGAATTAAATATTATTTTGAAAACAGAAAACTGTTTATAACTGTAAATATTTCCCACAAGAACAGGAAAACCCCATGATATATATAAAAAAAAATCTGTGAAAAAGAAATTTTTTGCTTGAATAGTCTTTGAAGGCCTTTCACAGAGGTCATGGCACATATGATGGCCCTTTATTGTCACCAGCTACAGCTGAATTCCTCATGTAAATAAAGAGAAGCAGAGAAACTAACAGTCTTCTTTTGGAACTGCTTTGACACAAAAATTTTGTGTTGGCAGCATGTTTTTAGCAGGAATCTCTTTAGGACTCCTTCTTTTCTGACATGAATCTCTGGTTTTTAAGGGGTTTTTTTTCTGCAAAGATGAGTTCTATCAACCAGTCCATACCCAGATGAGGCACATAACACAGGTATTTTTATTACCAAAACCCACAGAATATTTTTAATTCTATTTTTACTTTTATAATCAAAAAAAGCAGAATAGGTGAACAGTGCCAATACATCTTCATTCCCCCAATGAAAAATGACTAATGAAAGCTTTGGTTTTGCCAGCCTCATAGATGTTGGAAATCTGTACACTACTAGACTGTTTCCTGGCCACAAAATGTCATATCTTAAATGCTCAGAAGACTGACAGTCATCCTAAGACAACCTTAATGGAGAATCCTCTGTTTGGGCAAACAACTCAGATCTGTACTTCCTAACGCCCAAAATAAAGGAAGATGAAACACACCATCTAACTGCACACAGTTCCACAGATACACATTATGTTTTACAGAAAGGATTTTTAATGTCATTCATAAAAATAAAATACATTAAGACATAACCAGGACAGTGTTATCCTATGTAAGTTATGTACAATCAAATACAACAGTGAGCAAGGCAAAATGTATTTTTATACATATTTTATTTGTATTATTATCCAACATCTGGAAAGTTTTCAGTCTTGCTAATGCCTGGACTATCCCAGCTATTTAGCTAACAAACAATATTTTAATGAAGGTATTTTAAGGTATTTTTTAGCTTAAGTCTAATTTGAGTGAAAAAGAAATCAACATGAGTTTTACAGACGTTTCCTTTGAGGCCACTAGAAAATAGTTATATCTAAATCAACACTTTCAACATCTCCAAAATAAAAATACAAGTTCAGTATTCAGCACTGAATATGATTTTGAGAGTTCTGAAGACCAGGATGTCTACTGTCTATATAAGATAACTAGTAAACACAACTCAGTTGAACCAGATTTGAAATACTGTGCTTGAAAACATCTCAGTTCCATAAAACTAGGAAGTGGGGCATACGAAAGTTAAAGAGTGAATATAATTTCTTCAAATTTGAAAATCTAAGGCTGTAACAAGTTTTCACAGGTTTTTCTACACTAAAGACCTTCAGTATCAAATGTGAAAAATGAACATTTTCTGCAAATAGGAACTTTTGTGGGGAAAAAAACCCCAAACAAATAAAAACCAAACCAAAACAACAACAAAAAAAACCAACAACAACAAAACCAACCAAACTCCTATGCTGTTTCTGGTCACCTTGAAGCCTAGCTTGCTAGATATCTGAAAGTTCCAGGCGCCATTGTATGGAATACAATGCAATATAATAATGCATTTGATTAACACAATGCATTAAACTGCAAGAGCATCTAGATGTGGCTTCATAGTATTGAAGTTAGTTAGTTACTTGGCTAACATGTTAGTGATTTGGTTAACATGTAGACATCCCCTTGAGAGCCTATGACCAAAATGTTCCATGTGAGAAATATGTGTGTTTGATTCTATATATACCAGTCATACCTGTTAAAATTTCCAAAGTTTCCTCTACAGCTTTTCTTTTCCCCCAGTTTGTTGCCTCATTCTTTATTGACTTTCTAATTTCTGCAGCAATAAAGAGGCAAAGATGAGAGTGATAGTAAAAAGTAACCTAATTTACTATATAACCTTTAACAATTGTGAGAGAAGCACATCTTCTGAGTGCACAAAGAGGTATAGCTCTGTGACTTCATTGCATTTACTCCTAATCCAGATCTCAGGCTAAAACAAATATTACAAGAGAAAGTCCTGTATTGTTCTTGAAACCCTAAAAAAAAAAAAGTCAGTCTGAGAGACAAGTAGATCTGTAAGCTGGTACAAGGCAGAGTTACTGGAAATGAATATATAAGTTTAGGAAAACTAAACAAAAATATTGAATGTATGTAAAACGAGTTTGCACTTGCTTGCTTGTTTTTGTTTGTTTGTTTTTGTTATTAACTGCTCAAAACAGTGTAGAAGTAGCAGATGCTGCATATACCAGGGAATCCCAGAATGAGCATTCGTGTTGTTGCCCCACTAGATACTGCATGTCTACAAATTCTTATAATTATTTTCATTAAATGTACTCTCTAATTGCTTGCCAGGCTTGCTGTCAGCAAGGGAGCAATAAGATAAAAGACAATTACTAGGCTGAAGAGACAAAGCATAATTTTGTTCTGTTAATACATCATATTAGAAACTAAATATTAGAATTAAAAAAATAGCAAAGAAGTTTTGAATCCAGAATATTACATTTGGGGTAAGTAAGCTTAGCAGGGGATTGAAAATGAGTATTGACGCTGACAAGTTCACAGATCAGCTGGTTTGGAGATATTGTATACCAACCGAATAAGAAAAGACTACCTATGATATTGACTATTCTATCTGTAGAGGTGCAGCAAAAGTACACAAGCCCTAAAACATCTGTTCATGTTTAAAAAATATAATGTGATTTTACAACTATTACCCATTTTAGTGATTAAGGTTATAGAATATGCCTGTTTTTAGAAAAAAAATTGTAGAAAATAATAACAAGAATGCCCATTATTTCATAGGGAATGCTAAAGCAAAAATGACAGATTGTTTTGTATCGAAATGCCCATCAAAGGGCATTATCTTGTCAAAAATATCCAACATTTCTTTGTTAAAGCCCTATCCAACATGACTTCGAACACTTCAGGAATCGCCTTTCTGGGCAGGTTCACCACCCTCACCACAATGCCTCATCATCTCCACAGAAAAGATGCTATTCTTATGTGTAATATAAATCTACCTCTCTTAGTTTGAAACCTTGTCTTGTTACTCTAGGCCTTGATAAAAAATTCACATCATTCTTATAGGCCCCCTTAGGTACTAAAACTCTAAATAAAACCTTCCCAAAGCCTTCTCTTCTCACAACTCCAACTCTCTCAGACTTTCTTCATAGGAGAGGTGTTTGCAACTCCTTGATGGTTTTTTGGTTTTTTTGTAGCGCTCCTCTAGACCCACTCCAACAGATCCACATCCTTTTATACTGGAGTGCCAGAACCAGATGCAGCACTCTAGGTGTCAAGAGTGAAGTAGAGGGAAACACCTCCATCACCTTACTGGTCACACTTCTTATGATGCAGCTCAGGATAAGAGCTCAGGATATTCTGTCCTGCAAGCACACAAGCCGTTTGTAACTAATTTTTTGTCTACCAATATTTCCAAGTCCTCCACATGGCTGATCTCAATCTATGCAGCCCCCAGCCTTTAGAGATCTTGTGAATTGCCTCTACCGAGGAACAGGACTTTACACTTGGACTTGTTGAACTTCATGAGGCTCAAATGAGTCCGAGTCTCAGACCTCACAAGGTGCCCCTGATTTCTTGGAAGAGGACGTCAGGTAAGGTAAATGATGACTACTGTGGTCACTGACATAGATATCATATCGCTGTGGAAAAAGATGTGGTTTTTTCAGTAAAATAAAACATATTGTCACCACCATGTATCCAATTGTACATTCTACACTTTATACTAGTCATCTTTCTAGATTTCCTAGTTCTAGGAATTAGGGATATCTAACAATTAAAAAATGGGTCAAAAAAGTCATCAGTGCACTAAAGGAATGCATATGACTTAATATCTTTTCTACCAAAATGGTCTAGAATTGTCCTCCTGCTTTTTCTACATGTTCAATTTGAGACTAACTTTTAATTGCTTCACTCATTTTTTGAGTTCAAAAAACTCAAAGAAACACATTTCCTGCAATGGACTTCACATAAAAATATACAGATTGCAGCACTAGTTGAAGACATATGAAATTCTTACATACAGGGATTTATAGGGTTTTTGCATTTCTATTTTCCAATTTCTGTCTGTTTGCATAAGGGTCTAATATGTTTAGAAATACTTTTTCTTCTACCCAAATTGATTGTATTTTCTATATTGGGAAGGTTTCCGAAAGATTCTCATTATAAATGATCAGCCATTTGCCATACCATAACTTTGGAAGAACATGGAACAGCCTGACTTTTCATTGCAAAGTGGAGTTGCTTGTAACAATGTGAGGTTTTTTGGTTACAAATCACCTTGATTGTTCTGAGGGGATAAATTCCATGAGCTTCTTACTTAATGGTTATCTTGATATCTGTCCTTTTAAATATATTTATTTACAAAAGTCAATAAAATATCACCTTTTTTTTTTAAATATGGAAAAAAATTGATATAATCTACCTTAAGTGAGATCTGCATGAAGCAACTGATTATATCAGCTTGAAATCATTGAAGTCAACAAGCATGCTGAAATACCTGAAAATCCTCGATTTGTTTTTTTTATTTTTTCTTCTACCAGTAAAGCCTTCATTTTCCAATTAAAAGAAAAAGAAAAAAATCCTATGCAGTTAAGCAGGCTGTTAAAACTAAAGTATTCCCTTTATTATAGTCATGCTAAAGACACAAAGCACATGACAGGTCAGAGATGAATTCATGGTGCTTACCTCTCATATTTCCCTCTGAACAGACACATTCATACACCAATATTCACATAAAAATGCACAAACACATTTACAAGCATTCATATGTATAAAACACAGTTCAGATACTAATCATTAGAAAAATGATTAGAAAAATGATTAGAAAAATACTAATCAATAGAAAAATCATTCATTTCAGCACTTGATATCAATTCAGCTTGTTTTACTCCAGTCTCCTGATGTGTTTCAAGTGGTGCAGAATGTGATCTACAGGTTGTGATTTTGGTACATTAGGTAAAATCACAGAGCTTTTTGCAAGCTATCCACCACCTGTACTGCATTATCCTTTTTCTTGCATTCCAGTCTGCAGACTAATATTATAAAATTTCCTAAGTACTATAACTCCCATGACCCTCTCACCAGGGTTTCTCCATCCAATGGTATACATAATTTTCTTATTTCTGATATATATCTTAGCATATTTCAAAGTGAGCCCATCTGACATACTCAAAGCTATGTTAAGTAATTTGTAGTTTACTAAATTGTTTTTCTGTTTCTTAATATTGAAATATTAAATCTGGTCAAGATGTAGGTTACATAATTTTTCTTTTAAGAAAAAGAGTTAGTTTTTTCATAATGGGTAACTTGAGCTGAAATACATACGAAGATAGTTAAATGTCCATTATAAGAATTTGGGCAGGGTTTGGCTATTTACTTACAACTTTAAAATCCCATCAATGATGAAAACACATATTACTAATCTTGGTTTATCTAAACCATTTTATCACAGCTTAATACATATTTTTCTGCATTATTTCAGATAGCTTCCTGCTACTACCCTCTGTCAGGCTACTTTCAGTTAAAATATATGAACAAAATTTTATAATTCCTGTATCACTTTTTATTATTATTGTTTTTAGGTTCTAAAAAAGAAAAAATGGGGCAGGGGGAAAGGAAAATTATTTTAGAGATAATTCACGGTTAGCATTAAAGCCATCATGAAATTTCATTCTAGCTGATCATGTCTAAGTGTATCTCAAAAGAAGAAAATTATCTGAATTTTACCTTTCTACATATACTGAGGACTTTTTAGTTACATCACAATAAGAAAAGTAATTGACTATTGTATTCTTCATCATAACTCATTTTGTCACCAGAAGAGTTCGTGATCCAGTGAGTTGTCTTGGTTTGTACAACACAAATTTAATGGAAAAAAATTAAAATAAACAGTACTGTCTACAAAGAATAGCACTGAACCCCAAGGAAGTTCAGGCTCAGTTAGGGTCTGTGGTGTGCAAACTGAAAACACATTCCTGCATGAAGCAAGAATTTCTTGCTGTAAAAGGAGTTAGACTTTTTCTTTTCATAATAAACTAAATAAAGTAGGTTTTTCTTTGTAAAACTCATTGATTTTCTAGAATAAATATATTTATTATGTTTACATAAACCACTTTTTCTGTATTTGGGTAGTTGTTTCCAGAGTCATAAACCAGATGAACTATTTCTTTTCTGATAATATGGGTATGTTGTATATTGGCAAGAAGTTTTATTTTCATTTACCTGTCCGAACTATAATATTTCAGAAAGGTGAGTTTTTGTTATTGTAGATTTTTTTCTTATTTTAAACATATTCAGCCTACTTGTATCTTTTATTTAATCAAACTCCAGATTCTCCTTTTATTTCTAAATTGTGTAACCATAATTAGAATAAAAGAATTCAGCTTGGGTTTTACTATTTCCTTCTGCATGTAACAACTTCAAGACTGAGAACTGGCATGAAGTTTCATTTTATTTCTCTGTATAGAATCAAATCAAAGCCTACTGCTTTGGGGTAATCAATTTTGCCCAAAGATCAATTAATATTTTTCCTTCTTTCACCCACATCTATAACACAGGTGACATTGTGTATGTTATTTGCATTTACAGCTGAGAAAATCCAAAATAAAGTGATTAAAACTAAATTAAGTAAACAGTCCACTTAGGACTCCTGGGTAATTAGAAAACATTGGTTTTGATAGTTATATATTATGCTTGTGCATGTCCTGAATTTAAATACAAATACAAATTATGATTTGTTCACTGTTTAATGTTCATTTTCTGTTGCTCACATATTAATTCAAAAATATGAGAATACATATTGGTGACCACAAAACTGCTCAACTATATTTTTTTTAAAAATCCTTTATAAATAATGTGTATATGTGTATATATATAATCATTGTTCTAGATGATTTCTAGTTCAAGTTGCTTACATTGCTGCAATCTTTATAGGAGTATCACATGAATCCACTATTCCCACAAGCAGGATGGTAGCAGGTAAACAATCAAAGAAAGTATTATTGGTGACCAGTTTTAAAAGTGCCTTTTGGAAATTCTTGAACCTACATATAACCCTTGAATCTCCTGTTCTGTTTTTCGAATGTTCTCTCATGATTCAAGTCTACAGCTAAATAGCTGTTTATCAGCCTGCTGCTCTATCAAATAGGTAAAAGCAATTTATGGTTTAGTTCACCGGCTTAAACAAAACCTAAACTGAACCAAACCAAAATGAAAAACCTGAGAAGAATCAGTAAATCTCACTCCAGAAATGCCCCTTTTGCCTAAAAAAAGATTTCCAGACTAGTACTGGTTAGTGTAGATAATCTGTAGTGCCTGAGCCATCATGATCTTTACTGAACAGACTGTGTCTACTTTTAAAACTTCCTCCTCAGCACTCCCTGTTTTTCAGGAAATCATAGGACCTTTGATGTGTGCAATCTCTAAAAGTTTTAAAGTACTGTAAAAATATTAATGTAAATCTTCTGAAGTATTCATAAACAATTAATTTATATAGGCGAATTCTCTGCTCTGTAAGAAGTGGGTCACCTGAAACAGAATTAAAAGAGCTGAACAGGAGTTCATGCTTTAAATGTCAGTTTTTGTTTAGACTTCATTTAATGGAAATGAATTGCAGTTTTCAGAGAGCTGTTGATTCTGTGGAAAGAAAGGTGCCTAATATCTTTGGGATAAATCATCTGTTTTTTCTGTCCATTCATGATAGAAATAACATGGAGGAGTACTCAGACAATTTCCTTAGCTTCTTTGGAAACCTGAACCTAGCTGATATGAATCCTAGTCTTTATCTCTAATATCAAAAATGCCGATCTACAATATCTAAGTGAGTACTGGTATATAATTTACCTAACCAGTAAGTCATAAAGTGATCTAGTCATTACCCAGTGATCAAAATGTTTTTGCATAAGAAGAAATGCTTCAACATTCCTCTGTTGTGCCTAAATATGAATTTTCTTAAATAAATGTAGTGATAAAAGTATTAAAGCTCATGGCTTCTTTGGTTTGTGCATATTCTGAACACCTATAATTAACAATGACAAGTGATCTCAACTATTGTAGCACAAATAGCATCTCAATTGAGTACCGTAAAATATGCTACAATATATTGAGAACAAATTGAAAAACTAAAAATTCAGCAAGCAATAGCTTCACATCATAAGAAAAAGGCTGCATGCAGAAAGAGAAAACCGAAGACTGATTTCAGCAGTGAACTATTCACTTTGAATTTTCTGCTCATTGCTCCCCACAAATAATTTTTTGATAACATTTTTTTGGAAGAAAGCTAAGTCTTAAGCTTTCTGTTCGTTTTTGTGTCCTCTCCTCTCTCTACTTCCCAGGCAGGTCCTAAATACCATAGGGGAAATGCCATAAACAGATTCTCCATTGCCTATATACAGCACCGGCAACTGAATGGGCTTCCCACAACTGCATTATACGAAACAGACTGATCAGTGATCAGTGGTGCTTCTCCTCTCATCTGCCTTTAGCCATATGCAGTAAAGTCAAAAGATCCAACATAGCATTTGTTGAGAGCCCAGGTGACCTACCATGCCAGTTACAAAAACAGGAAAGACATGTAGTATGAGCCTGAAAGAAACAAGTAAGCAGAGGTACGTCTGGGATGACACAAAATAAGTCAGTTGGAAAAAGGGATACAAACACGTGATGGAAGCAGCCCTGTGTTCTGGGAAAATAAAGTAGAAAACATGAAAAAAAGAAAAGTGCACGTGCATGGGGGTGGAATTTTTATGAAAATGCTGAGGAGAGGTTATTTCACACTACAAATACAGCACTACAGTCCTTTATTTAAATTGGGTGCACAGCTAGAGAGTAGACATGACAAGGATGCAAATGCAAATGATGGCAAATTGTCAAGACTTTTTGTTATAAAAGCGTCCTTGGAAATCGAGGACGCTAGAGGAATGAAAGAAAAGGTATGAGGATGAGATGGACTTCAAAAATGATCAGTTGGTAATTAGGTGAAAGACCTGGAGAAACCACAATAACAAAATAAGAAATACAAAAGTAACAGATAAAAGATAAAATACGTCCGATGACCCCAATTATTTTTTCTCAGTTTCTTAGTAGGAAGTGACCTAAAAAAAGCATTGGGAGGACTTAAGTTTGGAGCAGAAAAACATAATGAAGTTGGATGTGAACTGTAATGATGTATTGAAACATTTTCTTAAAGAATAACAAAATAAAATTATAATTATGATAAAAAAGGAGATAAGAGAAATACATAGAATACTTTTTAATCTCTTCATTAAATATATCAAGTAATTTTAGTGTAATTTTTAGATGATCTGTCTTTTAATGCATAACTTCAGTCTGAAGTTTTTCCCATCTGCTGTCATATATACTGGTATAGAATGTCAACAGATAAGCTCAAAGGCCTTGGTAAGGCTCACAAAGTCTTCCCTTCCCCTCATAAACTACATAAATTACCCTTAAGAATGAAGGCTGAACAGTCAAGACAAGCATTCATTAGCTACGGGATTCTTAAGAATGTTGACTGGTAGAAATGAATTAATTTTTCCACTGTTGGACAGCAAAATTGAATTCCCCTTGCTCTAATCTAAAGTCTGTGTTACTGTCCTATCCCACACAGGTATTGGTCGTCTTATGTCTGAAAAGAGTTATAATAATTTCTGATTTCACCTCTGAAGTATAAGAACGGAACAGCCATATATCAAAAAAAAACAACCAAAAAACAAATCAGATCTCATTGCAAAATTATCTGATTTGCGCACTTTACCTCTTTCACAGTGAAAAGAACTAGAAGACTACATTAAAAAAAAACTCTAAGACCCCTTCACATAACAAAGTCCTTTTCAATGTGTTAATGTAATAGTCAATTTTGTCTCAGAAGCAGAAAGCCTCACTAAAGACCTTCTTTTTTTCATGTTACCAAAAAAAAAAAAAAAAAAAAAGTGTGAATCCTTATATACATGACAGAAGAAAAAAAGTCATTCTTGATTTACTCATGAAGTCTTTCACTGGTGTCTTCTCTTCAATGTATGAAAATCAATTGAATATGTTTCATAATATAAGGTGAATAGTTACAGAAATGTGGGGTTTTTTGAGGCATTGGAAAAATCTGTGACACATCACATTAATAAAGCATTAATAAAGATATACTTGTGATAGAAATCAGTTTATATAATAATAACTGTAAAAACAGAAATAAGTCTTTTTAAATTTAATGTAAGTATTTGGAAAAGAAATATCTAAAATTATTCTTTAAACTTTGAATTTCATCATAAGAGCCCAATAATCTATTTGCTGCATTTTTTTAAATACAATGATAATACAAACAAAATAATGAATTTAAAAATTCAGGAAACAAAACAAAGTGGAACTGGAAGGGAAAAAGGTATTATAGGGGAATAAACTATGGTTGTACCTACTGATGGCCTAATTTCAGTCAATAATTCCTAGTAAATAATGATAGGAATTGTAACTAACAAATATGGCAAACACATCTATGGAATAGTAGTAATTTTGTTCTCTAAGTAATCTGACCATCTTACTTTTTTCTCAGTTTTTATTAAAGCTAATATTTGATTATTAAATACTTAATTTTTGACAGAAAATTATTCTTTAACTGTTTATTATCTCATATTAGTTTATGCTGACTTCTTATCTAAAACTTTGTTTCCCAATGTTCATCATTCCATTTTGTTCTTATTTATCAGAGTTTAGAGACAAAGTTTCTAGAAGACATTCAGGGCAGAGAAAACTACTTCATGGTAGAAAGACACAAAAAAAACCAACCCCAAACCAAATCAATCAAACAACAACAAAAACAACATACATGCCCCCCCCCACCAATTTAACTAATAAAAGTAATTTTTAAAAGCTCTTTGTCTTCACAAAATAGTAAGAAACTTTGAAGACCATATTAGTACCTCTTTTATAAATCTGGCTTCATTACACTAACAATCAAAAAAAACCCCATATGTCCTGCTTTATAAATTAGAAGTAGAAAATATCACTGGCAGGAAGTGGTCTCCAAAATCACAGAACTTTACCGTATTTTATATTGGCTTTTGAAGAATATTAGGCAAAATTTTCAATATGTTTCTTATATTGCTTACAATTCCCTATGATCACAAATACTGATTTTCATGTTCTACTGGAGGATTTTCAGTAGGAGGCTGGAAATCAGTCTGTCATGAGCTAACTAAGAACATTTATCATAATTCTAAACACTGGCATTCCTTCTGTACCTTGCTATTGTTTGCAGTTCTTTTTTTTAATAGAACTCAAATGCACATTCTCTAGAATTTATATTTGTTTATTAACCAAAGCAGTTCTATTGCCTCTGGTATCATCCTGAAAAATGACTGCTCATTGCTGGCTCTGCACAGACTAATCCAAACTGAACTGACAAAAAAGTGTCTCATCTTACTTACAGGTTTCATTATTTATGTTGAAGGTATGTCAGTTGTTCTCTGAAGGAAGTATTAATAGGTCTTTATTCTCCATATTTTTCAGATATCCTGACAGTGTTTACAGATGAGTCCTACATCTTACTCAGTTTCAAAGCTAATTAATTGCGGAGAACACAGAAGATAGCAGTAAATTCTTCCCCAAATCCATCAGTGTTACAATTAACACTCATATTTTTCAACAGACTGGGGGTGGACAAGTCTTATCAAAAAGAACAAACAATCCATCTCAAAAGGCTTTCATGATTTATATGTAGGTGAATCTACTTTCATCTTAAGCAACTACCCATTACCAAGCCGTGGAGTGCCAAGTGGCACAGTGCTGATAACCCCAAGATGGTGGGTTCTAATCACCCCATGAGCCATTCACTTCAGAGTTGGACTTGATGATCCTTGTGGGTCCTTTTCAACTGAGAATATTCTGTGATCTGTGATAGCCTTTGGGTGTTGTCATCTGGAGCTCCTTCTGAGAGCTGCCCTTACACACATATCCACACCTTGACATCTTTCCCAGTATGTCCCAGTATGTTAAGTAAGGAGCATGTTCAGGAGTTGTCATAATAGCTGTGTAGATAGAAACAGATGGGACTCAGGATACAATACAGTACAACAGATACAATTCTTGATTAAAGAAACTAAATTTCTTCACGTTATCTGCCTGTTCTTACAAAGCTATGTCACAGTATGCCCATTGGCATTTACTTAGTGGCCAACAAACAACTAGAAAAAAGTAAAATATTTGTATCACTGACAGGAAAATCAGATGACATTCCAGATTTACTCTTTTCTGTAAAGAGCAACAGTGAAGGATTCTTCATAGTTAAACCAACTGCAGCAATTTTTAGAGCAAACAAGCCTCAAGAAGTACTGCAACTTGGAAGAAATGTGCTGCTGAATAGTATTTGTTTGCAAAAGTTAATGACTGGCGGCCTGTTATACTGTAAATGCACTAAATCATTACTGATATAAAACTCCAGTGCTGGCTATCACAAAATACTTTGATTAGTCTGAAATACCAGGATAGTTTAGTATGGTTATATGTATGTCACTATCCCCAGAATGCCCATGAACTTGAACCTATTGATACTGAAAAGTCTCAGAACGTCAGGGAAGGAGCTGTCAGGGACAGAAAAAAAAACACGTCAAGTCCAAATAAAACTGATGATGGAGGTGGAAACCTTCACAGCTGTCTCACAACCATATTTATCACTGTAACCACTTGTAATTTGAAAAAGAAATTCAAAGCATAATTTTAGTGTTAAAAGGTGCAAATGATGGGAAAATTAAATCCAGAATGCTAAAATGGTTCTTTTAAGCTAAGAGTTACTATACATTAAGAAAGCAGGAGTTGTTGTGAAGAGTTATTGACAAAGGAAAAAAAAAAACAAAAAACTCATCCCAAATATCCCAAGCCTTGACACCATTAAGCCTAAGTCAGTTTCCAGAAAACTAGTCAGAATGGATGTTGCTTTGTAGCTGCTGAAGAGAAGGCAGTGGAGTGGTGCCCTCAAATGAGTTTCTGTTAATAGTGTTGACTCTTTTGTTCAATGGGAAAACAACTAAAAATTATTTTTATATAAAATAAGATCCTCTGAATTTTATTATGAAGAGAAGTCTTATCTTCTACTGAATCGCACAGAAAAAAAAGACCTAGTGAAATACTCATGTAAATCCCATTTTCTCAGATAAATTAAACTTTTCTCTAAGTAAAACAAAACTCCCAGAGGTATAATCCTCAACAGTTTTACTTTTTTTATAGAGGCTTAACAGCAGGATATTTTTGAAAATAATGAAAATAAAAATAATGAGACAGTTCTGACACCTATTTTCTGTGGAAGAAAATAATACTTTTTATTTGAATTTCCAGAGGAAAAAAAAAAATCTAGACTGCTTTTCAAAGAACAAAAATCAAATGATCACGGCCAAAGATTAAGAGTCAGTATTTTGTTTTATGCATTTCTGGATATCTAAATAATTTTCAGGTAATGGTCCCCTCTAGTGAATAACTGCACAGAAAAGTGAATGCACATTTTCCACTTAACTATCTTCTTTCTGAGTCTATGAGTTATTTCTGTGTTACTCTTACCTCCTTTTCTAGAAAACACCATGATGATTTGTTCAATCAGAATACATTACAAAATACAAAAATATTTGAGAGTGAAAAATATATAGCAAGTCTCCATATAATCATAAATGAACAAGTTTTATCTAAAATAATGTGATGATAGGCAGTAAACTTCTTCTTTAAATTTGCCATTATTTTCGGTTCCCAAATACAAGCCCAAGACTATTCCTATGCTTGGGATATTCATGGATCTCCTGAATACATATGAAAATATTCTAGTAGATGCTCTAAAAATGCTGTGAAAATGCAGTGATTTCACAAGCTCAGCACAGGGGAGATATCACTACCCACAGTTCTCACTTTTGTGCAAAAGGAAAAAAAAAAAACAGGTGGTGTGTTCCTCAGAGTTTTTTTGCAGTTAAGATTCATTTCGCTATTGAAAGACAACAGGATAGTTCAGACCAGAGGGGACCTCCAGAGATTTTCTGCTCAACTGTCTGCTCAAACCAGGATCAGCTGTGAGCTTCAGTGCTGTCTCATGCCAGCTCACTGTCTGACATAAAGCCCAGTGCCTTTTTTTTTTTTTTTCTTCCCCTGAGCAAAACTCCAGCTCCCCAACTTTCCATAGCCCATATACTTCTGGAATTTGGCATCTGTCCTGCTTTATTTTCATAAGGCTCCTTTTGGTCCATTCCCTCAGTTCCTCTGTCTCCCTTCAGTTGACAATCTCCCTTTGAGCATACCAAATATTCCCTTCACTTTGATGTCATCTGCGAGGTTGATGAGAGTGTCCTCTGTTGCCACTTCCAGGTTATTGACAGAATCATTATGCAGGACAGATCTCAGGATATGCTCCTGCAGTGCCCTGCTTCCTTCTCTCCAGCCTCCAGGCAGAGCACAAGCCATTAACCACAACTCCCTGATCCAACTATATAAACTGGTTTTTATTCATTCAGATCACACATACAAACTATAGTATCCTTGCTTGGATGCAATACTGTAATAGTAGCATCAAAAGCCTTGCTCCAGTCAAGGTACTGTAGGAGTGTATCATAGAAGGGAATTTAAAAGTGTGTTAGTTCTGAGTTGCTGAAATCCAGAATGTTAACTCAATTTTCATTCTTACTAAAATAGCACTCCTCCAAAAACATACTTTGGAAAAAACAGTCCTGATGGAGTATTTCATTCTGAATCAAGTCTATCTGTCCAAATTGCTGTCTGTGTCAGACTTGATTATTAACTGTCAAAATATGGAAGTGAAATCTCTCTCCAAATATATATAAACTTATAATCTTGGCATTTCATCTAGCTTTTGCATTAAGAAATATTTGCATTATAATGTAATTTTGACTACAGAGTGTTCAAAGAACCTGGAAAAACTATATAAGCAAATCCAAAGAAAACAGATTTATTCAAAATTTCTTTTACAGTTGAGAAACAATAGAAAACATGAACTTTGCAAACTAATCTTCAAATAAAATAAATGCAAGCATTTAATCCAGTTTAATCATATATTTTCCATAAAAGTCCAGTGCATGACTGTATTAAGAGGATTGCAAAGTTCAAGGAAAGTTGTGCTGATTTTAACAAATACTTTAAGTATTGATTACTCTGAATAATTATATGTTTGTTTCTGGTTCTACATGAAAATTTTTGGTTTTTAAAATTTTAAGTTTATATTGCCATGTTTTTCTGAGTGTAAACTAATCACAAGATAACTACCATCAGATATTATCAACCTGAATTAAAAATACCTGAAATATCTGTATAAAAATCACAGCAAATGCTTTAAAGAATTCAAGGTTGGAGCAAAAAAATATGGAAGACTCAAGAACTAAGAAATATATGTTCCCAACATGTGAAAATCGTGTCACCTAATAGAGAATTCTCAAGATTTGGCTTTGAGAAAACTAGTTATAAGCAAAAATTACATTTTTCTCCAAAAGAAGACATTTCAGTTGCATATTCATTCCTACTCTGTGCCAGTGTTTACACAGCAACCCTGTCCTGGAGGGCACCAGGCACAGCACTGCCAGCTGGGCAAGAGGGGGGATTGTCCCGCTCTGATCTGCACTGGGGCAGCCTCACCTTAAGTGCTGGTGGCAGTTTTGGGCTCTGTGACGTAAGAAAGACATTAAACTATTAGACAGTGTTCAAAGGAAGCTACAAAGATGGTGAAGGACCTTGAGGGGAAGCTGTAGGCAGAGTGGCTGAGGGCACTTGGATTGTTCAGTCTGGAGGAGACTGAGGGAAGACCCCAATGCAGTCTACAATTACTGTCTTTCATGTACTCATTTATAGTTGTTAATTAAGATCCTATTTTTCTAGTTTTTGAATTTGTTTGGGTTTTGGTTTTTTTTTTCAGAAATTACAGCTTTGTTTCTTCACTATGACAATCAGGATACTAAATGTTCAGCTAATAATTCCATGCTTTGGCCAGATATCATGCATTTAATGCTGTGGAAGGCACTTAACACAGGAAAGAATGGGAGGAATCTAAGTTGTTTTCACTATCTGTTGTAACACACTCATTCTTGCATTAGGTAACTCAGTGAGCTCTTTATCAAGACTGCATCTGACTCTCATTTGTAGTTACAGTGAATTCTCCTTAAAGAATTAAATCATGGCCATTCATTTCCTTCCAGACTGACCTGTAATAATAAATATTGACCTTTAATCTGTCTTCTCCAAGCCATGCAGTCTACAGAAATGGAGATGACATATATAAAATATTTTCAAGCAAAGCTACACATTCAGCCCTTGAAAAACTGAAACTTTTTTCTGAAAAAGGTTCAGTGACACAGGCAGGAAATTCTTCCTCACAAGGAAACCGGTCCTCTGAGGATAAAAGTGTCAGTGTCTTTACACTTTGATAACATCAGACCTATCCCCTTGAAACATAGGAATTGAGGTGTTTTTCAGGACTCTTTAGGAGGATTTTGCAGGGGTTGTAAAAAATTTTACACTAAAACACATGACCTTTTGCTGTCACTACTTTGCTCAGAAACTTGCTTTTGTCTGTCTGATACTTTCATCTGATTAATTTTTCCCCTAAGCATAAAGGATTATGACTTCCTATTAAACTCAATTCCGGACCAACTGCACTTTCTATTCTTCTTGTCTTTTGTGTTATGCTGAAGGGCACTTTAGGCTGTCTGAAAGTAACAGCATGGGTTTGTGGTTGGACCATCTGATGGCACAAACTATTCTTATATGTCCTTTATTATTTTCTCACTACAACATGGAAGATTTTAGATTGAATGTTCCTTTCATATTTGAAACTGTTTATGTGTATTTTAAAGTGTACTGAAAACTTGTTTCAGATATTGAAGATGTAAGTAATTCACCAAGACTTTTCCCATTTAATCTAGGAGATATAAATAATGAACAACAACAACAACAACAAAAAAGAATCAGATGTTTTTTGAGTATGTCATGGATTCTAGGCTCTAGCTTTTGAACAGGGTTACCTTAACCTCTACACATTCAAGTAAGAGAGGAGAGTTTGCCTGAGGCTGAATCAGTGCACACCACAGCTCAGACAAGGGTCATGGCAGCCCACTACTGTGAGAAGGTGAGTGGGACAGACTGCAGAGTCCCCTGGAACATTCAGGGTCCTGTCAATATCAAAGGAAATGCATTGCCATATGCCTTTACCATGTACAATATCATAAGAAAATACAGAGGGCTGGAAAAAAAATGAACCTCTAAATTAAATGTCTATCTGCTTCTTAGGATATCTTGAGATTTGGGAGGACAAAAAACCCCAATTATTCTTCATGAGACTTAGAAGTGAAAAAATTATCACGAGCTTTGACTACTGAGTTTACTTGAAATGCTTCCTCTCAATAATCAACCAACCCAAACAAAAGGAAACTCAAGATGAAACAAGAGCAAACCCAGAAAACAGGAAGACAAAAAAGTGTGAATCCCAAAACCAAAGATAAAAATGAAGATAGGTTATTAACAGATTCCTAGTTGTATGGTAACAATTTTTGACAGACTAAGTTCTATTTACAAATTATCCTTTGTGTTGTGGGTCTGATTAGAAAGTCTTAAGACACTACACAGATAACCTAACAGAAATAACCTACACAGAAATTTAGTTTTATTGCATCAGAAAGCAGCAGAATAAGAACAAGGTAAAAGACATTTGTCTACACAGCACTGATATATGTGAGATGTGAGTAGAATGTGTATTGTTCTTACTAATGTATGGGCAGAGTCAAAGTAAAAGCAGTAGTAATTAAAGTTCACTGTACTAAGCTGCTGGTACAAACATTGTCAGAAGTTGCATGTCATTTGACTAAAAACTGTCCATCTATCTGATACTGCACAGAAATGAGCACATACTGCACCAAGTCAAAGATATTTCACATTATTTTTGAAACATTTATTTTCAATGTCAAAATGTGTAAAATGATTAAAATAAACTGGCTGGTTAAAGGTAGATAAAAATGAAAATGCTCTGTTTGTATGAGGTTGAGCAGAACACTATCAATATAATAAATACTGGCATCAGGTTTAGCTTTTGCTATTTAGCTATAGCACAATAGCTTTTTAGCTATTGTGGCTATTTACTAGATACCATTTTCTTGAATGGATTAAAATATTTTCAGCTGTAGAAGTGGTTATGTTGACCAGAAATTAGGGTCTGGACTCCACTTCCCTTTTCCTACTTTGTAGATAGAGATTTCCCATATACAGTTGCTTTCTACCTATCTACATGTTAAGGGTGGAATACACCTTTCAAATAAATTTAATATAGAATTTGAACTTTTCCTTTTACTCAAGAGTCACAGTGTTTACAGAGAGAGGTAGAAGGCAATACAATTTTTCCTCTCTGTACTTTTATTTGTGGGAAAAAGCAGGAAAGCATTAAAGAGTTTTAAAAAAAAGTAGAATCCCTATCCACCATAATATTAGAGCAAATTATGGGAATAGAAACTGCAGCTCCTTCAAGATATACAAGCATTTAAGTATGCCAAAATAACCTAGGTAGATGATACTTTTTAACTTATTTTTTCAATAGGAGATGTTGTAGATCTCCTATTGAAATATCCCATATAAAACAAAAACAGAAAGACAATTAAAAAGATCACCCAGGACATACACTGGAGAACTGGAAGAGGAAAGCTTACTGTCAAAATCAATTTCTGCAATGAGTTCCCTGAATCTAAATTATAAATGGAAATGATCTATATAAAACATGCTACAGACAAATCATCAGTTCCAACAACTTTCCCTGTATTTACATAATTTACTTTGTCAGGATCAAAGGATAAATCGTAAGTAAAAATTCCACAGTTACTCTTTTTTACTATTAAGATCTGTGGAAAACTATTACCATTTACAAAAAACCCCACTAATCATTTTTTTGCCTTAAAGAACTGCTAACCACTAAATACTTCTGATGAAGCATTTCCCTTTCATATGTCATAATATCAGGTATCAAAAATAATCATATTATCCAGAGCTTCTAGCATATTTTTAAAAGTATCAAATAAGTCTTTGGGCAGAAAGATCTGAATTGCAAGTAATGAACCTTAAAGTTCTAATTTTTTTTTCTTCTAAGTTTTTTATGTTAGTACTTAAAGAGATAAGGTTTTCTGTTTTGAAAAAGATGTCCACTTTATTTTGTTAATCTAGTAGGAAACAGAGATGAGGAAAGAAGCCTTAATTATTGTTGTGTATTATTTTCCTTTCCAGTTCTCAATTTGTGAAATATCTATGTTGTTTGGATTATGTGTACCTAGGGAACTATGATAGCATACAAAAATCTCAATACTCAACAATACATTCTTAGAATGAACACAAAAAATTTTAAGAAAAGTTTTCAATAGCCTTCTTTAATGATAATACCAAGTGATGAAGCATAATGAAAAATTAAAAGTGTAAGTAGATTTGCACATGAGGGAACTTTTAAGGTTCAAGATTAAAATAGGACATGGATTCTTCCTTGCAAAAGGGCAAAGAAATATATAACTGAGCCTTAGAAAGTGAATATCTAATAGCATCTTATGAAATGGATTCCATTTTTTCTGGAGAGTGCATGAATTCCAGATACACCGTTAACGTGAATTTTCACTCATGCAACAACTTAAAATTAAGTTTGGATCTACTTTTGCTCTAATTTTTGCTCTAATTTTTTGCTCTTTTTTGCTCTAATTTTCAGCAATATTGCCATTACTAACTGCATTCCATATAAAAATAACATTCCTAGGTCTTGCATTAAAATTGTATATTTAAATGTCTTCACGAAAAGTGAGGTAGAATTAGAATGCCTTGAGGAGACAAGCTGTGTTTGCTCATGATTAGCAGCCCATTCTTCTTGGAATAATTTGGTTTCAGTACTGAAATAAATTATTTGTGTCTTAATGACACTGAGGTAATTAAATGTCTATTTGCTTATCATTTATGTTTATTCCTAGATAATAGGTTACGATAGTTTTCAGTTTGCATCTTTTTCTCTGTGTTAACAGTTCTTAGCCTAAGGGAAGAAAGCTTACAAAAGTTTAGAAAAAATAATATTCTTAAGTTAAATGATTTGTTAACTTACCCGCTACACTCATATATTTTTTGCTTGCCCACTGCAGAACACCAAAGTTGTTCCTCACCAAAAGCAGACATTTGAAAAAAACAAACAAACAAAAAAAAAAACTTCTGAAACCTGATGAAAACAATGAAAGTGAATGGGATGACAAGAAGTGAAGGGAAATGGACCAAAGCTTGCCCACTTAATCCTCATTGAAATCACAAGATTTTGTTCCCTTTCCCGAAAGGAAGACTTTCCTTTCGGGAAAGGGAACAATTGTCTTTTCCAAGTTTCCTATACTGAACTCAATTTTATCCTCAGACATAAAGGTTTTCTTTAACAGGTAATAAAATATCCAAGTTAAAAATTAATGTATAAAAAATATATTTTTTTAACCACTAAGCCAGCTGATTCTTGTGGAACAGAGGGAAATAATGTTCTGGGAATCTGGAATCTTATCTAGTGTTCTATGTCTGCTGTTCTTACCTCTACAGAACTGTGTTCCTCAGACGAAGTTATGTAATTATTTTTGATCCTACTCGTAACTTCCTGCCCAAGAATGTTCTCACTGTATCAGGATGTAAATTTTTTAAGGACAATAGACGTCACAATTTTTTTCACATGTTTTAATTTTAAAAGTTTAAGAACATTTAATTCAACTAAAAAAAAAAAATTCTTATGATGGTAGCTATACACAAACGTTCTGAGTCAGAGCTACAGGATACAGTCAAGGTAACAATGCCACATCATGCTTTCTGACCTCTACAGTTGCAAATGCTTGCGGTGTCTGCTGACAGCATATAAAAGAAAAATTCTCTCATTACTGAAACTACTCACTAGCTACAATTCCATATGACTTTTCCCAAGATAGTTATCTCATTAAAAAAACACAAAACCATGTTGGATCATGTTTCCAAGCCAGATAAAATAACAGGAGTATATTTTTTCTCAGCTGGACTTCTAGCATGTAGTTATCTCAATGTCATACACTTATAGAAACAATGTTCATAGGCAACAAAATAGATATATCTAGAATATTAATTGTCTCAACACAATTTAGCCATCTAAAATAAGTCAGATGCATAACAAAAAAGTTCCCATGGATACCTGGTTATACTGTAGCTATTAAAGGAGTTTAAACTGTTAACTCCCACACAAATTTTTACACTGCTGCTGATACAGTTGTCAACAAGCAAGATTAGGGGAGTTCCTTGGAGTTATCTCTATATTTCTGTAAAGAGTTGAAAACAATATTAATGTGTCCCTTTGTGATACTGTGAAAAAAAATGAGATTGGAAAGATCAAGCAGGATTCTTTAAGTTGTTTTTCCAATTAGAAGTTTGATAATGAGAGCTCATTTAGGACACAGAAAAAAATGCAGATTTCCAGGACTGTCATCTCTCAGATAAACACAATCACTCTAAAGATTCAGAATTTCCTTTCTGGTGCATAGAGCAATATCCTGGGAAAAAGGCACTATGAAGTTCTTCAGACTGCAGTTTGGAGCTGAGAAGCTTAAATGCCACTAAAGTCTTCTAATTGATTTAGCCCCAAGGAAACAGTGCACTGCTGACAAGGCAAGCAGTGTGCTTTGAAGGGAAAAGCAATACATATTTTTTTGTCAGCCTGCAATATTGTGGGCAGATGGGAACTCACTCTGCACCAACTAAAATCCAGGCAGAAGCCAGAATTTATTAGTTTGTGTGAAGTGATAAACTGCTTTCAGCTCTTTCCGAATGTGTAGAGAGACAGCTTTATATACACTCCTTGTTGTCCCACTATAACTGTCATGCAAAAGTCATGCTTGCTCACACTCAAGACTATACATCTGTGCTCAACCAGAAGGATAACCAATACATATAGAAAATGTTTATGGTTAACTCTTCACTTCTCCATATCTGAGCTGATCAACAGTTACAGAAATTAAACTTCTAGAACTGGAAAGCATACTTATGGATATTTGGGTTTTGAAAAAACTCTGGGCACCCTTGACAGAAAAAAAAAAAAAAAAAAAAAAAAAAAAAAAAAAAAAAAAAAAAAAAAAAAAAAAAAAAAAAAAAAAGAAGAAACAGGAAAAGCAAGGAGGAAAATCATCAAAATCAGGTCAATAAAAGACTATTTTTTCATTGTTTCTCTGGTTGTAGTAAGTTATCCCTGCACCAGGGTTTTCCTCTTCCTCTCTGAGTGAACACATCTTGTCTCTGCTGCTGACAGATCTGTTCTAACAAGAGGCTGAGTATCAACGATTAATTCTCAGCATATAAACACATAATAAACATACGTTGGAAACATGCTGCAATGAGTAAGAACAGATTCTGTTTTTCTATGTTGATATCTACAGGATAGATGTTATTGACTAAGTTACTCTTTCAAGGATGTTTCCTCATTCTAGATGCTGGGATACAGTTGTTATTACATTTGCATTAGCAAATGCAATCTTTGTGCTTACTCACTCTTTTAAAAATTTCAGAAATTAGAAACTGCAACAGAATCATTGACATAAGAGACTGATAATTCAGTACCTGAAATTTTTCTGTAATTGCAATCATAACTGAGGCCAATGGCAGAAAAAGAAATCACTTAACATTGTAATTAAAATGTTCTTGTAAACTGGACACAGAACTTGAAGTCATAATTCTTTAGAGGTGATCCAAGACACAATCATAGCAAGAAAGAAATAAGAATTAAAAGAAAGTGAAGTGATTGTAGCTCTATTCCATGAGACATTCCATACAACACTATGAACATTTTAAAAAAGTTATTTGGTGTTAAAATAACAGATGTTTAGGGGGAAAAAACACCCAAAATCCAAAGGAAATAGAGTCACAGAATCATAGAATGGTTTGGATTGGAAGGGACTAAATGTTTCCTGAAAGCTGACAGGCTTCTTGAGGCCATGACCAGGGAAACTTGTTCCACTGGTTGACCAGCCTCTTGAGTGAAGATGATTTTCCTGCCCTCCCACCTGAACTTCTGACACAGCTTTAGGGCATCACCTTATGTCCTATCACCAGACACAAAAGAGAAATTATCACCTTTGTCTCCCTTTCCTCTCAAGAGGTATTTCTAGACAGTTATGCAGTCACCCCTCAGTCTCCTTTTCTCTAAGATTAATTAGCCTAGGATCCTCTGCTGCTGCTCTTATGTTATGCTTTCTAGTCCTTTCACCATCTCTCAATCTCTTCTGAATGCATTCTAATATATTTCTATCCTTCTTGTATTACAGAGCCCAAAACTGCACAAAGTACTTGTAGTAAGGCCACACCAGTGCTGAGTAAATTCAGTTTTCACATATTTGAAATTATTCCATTTTTCTTAAATGCATTGATACTTTCAGTAATTGCTCTCCTCAAAATTATTTTGGCTTTTAACTATGGGTTTTGGTATTTAACTTAACTAACTAGTTAAAAATTACCTCTTTAATTTTTTTTTTTACTTAAAATAGTGAGCATAATTGAAAATTTTGTAAACCTACATTTTATTTTCTCCCCCTAAATGGATTATCCTAATGTTGAAGTGCTCATGACTATTACTGTTTGTGATTTTATTTTAAATGATAAATGATTTTTAAAATTATTTGTCGCAGATTAGCAGATTATTTTCAAGTAAATTTCTTAGATAGTGGCATATCTGTGTGTGTTTTTCATTGAAAACAATTGTTTTTCATTGAAAACAATTTTCATTGAAAATAATTGTGCTTTTGTAATGTGATTAATTTGGTAGTATCCATCTGTACTAAAGTTATTTTGAATATTGAGTGATTATTTTATACTCTTTCATTTTTCTTGACATTAAATTCTAACATAAGAATTTATTGAGTGTTAATGTAGAAATCAGAAAGATTTTTTATTCTTTTCCATTTGTTTAATATGCCTTGCTTTATGTGCTTATGAGAGATGAGGGAGGAAAAATGAGAAACACTTTATAAGGGGAAAAAAAGAGAAACTATTTTATTTTACAAATGTAAAAAACAGCCATTTTGTTGTATGTTTCATAATTGTCATAAACTAAGAATTGTGGGAGTTGGCCAAGCTGAAGTAACTCTAAACCTAAGGCCTAACTCCTTTCTAGTTGAGGCAAGTAGTAAAGTTTCATAGGAGTTTGCATGTTAATGAAATTGTGCCCTATGTTTTTATGTTATGTTGTACAAATACAGTTGTGTTCCCAGTTTGAGTTTGTGCCCTCAGACCTACCCTATATATTGTCATGTTTTCCTCAGTTCTAGGTCTTTGATTGGTTACCCCCACAGAGTTCTCTTGGATACTGTGCAGTTTTGGGGCACCGTCCCTATTTTCTTTTATCTGTTATTGAAGTGTTCTTTTTCTAGTGCCAACCATCATTTCCACTCCTAATTATTTTCTTGCCACCCTCTGCCCTGAAGTCAGGGGACCTAAAGGTTTGTTGCAGCTACCCTCACTGTGACAAAGAATGTTTCACTAAATTAATGAAGTAAATTATAAAAAAGCATGTAAGGTATATAAGAGGTCATCTACTACATTAAAGAGAGGAAATTAAAAAACAAGTAATCAACCAAACAAACCTCTGTCAATAACTGGAAACTATTTATTTGTCTAAGTCCATGAGTTATATAATCCAAAAAAAGGCACGAAAAGAAAGGATAATTGTGCCTTTTTGTTTCTGTAATTTGAAGTTTATAGCTGTTTTGGTGATTTCAAAAAGAAATTAAAAGTAAAAAGAGAAAAATATTGGAATATTCAAACCAAGGACATTTTATTAAACTAGGCTTATTACTAAAGATTCATGAGTAAAATATTATTATCATAAAAATGAATTAAAAAGACATTATAATTAGTTTCACTTGACATATATAACCTATCTTTTTAGTATAATTTTGTCATACTAAATAACAATGAAGTGAAAATGGTTGTTGCAATCATGTTTCTAACGTGTTTTATGTGACTGAAATCCAGCTGTCAAGTTTGAGATTTTTCAAAAATTTACTGTACCTGAATACCTTCTATGTTCTTATGCATGGCCATAGATGTTACATATTTATAGAGAAATAATAATAAAAGAGACATATTGTCTCTTTGTACTTAATTTTCAATATGAATTGACATTTGCTGGGTTTTAGATTACTAAATACTGTCTGGGAGTTCCTGTGTTTCAAGCAGCTTGCAGAGATTTTTCTTGTCACTTGAAAATCATCAAAATTATCATGAACCAGAAGCCAAGTTCTCTTTTGAGTTAACAGTGTGGAAAAAGTGAATGCCTACAGTTAGTGACCATACAAGAAAATTACATTTTGTAAAATGAAGCCACAGAAGAAAAGTCTTGTGCATCCAAATTACCTCCCCTATTTAATTTGTCTTGAGCAGATATATATCTTTTGCCTTCATGGCTCTTCTTTAAGATGCTTTAATTCCACCTTTTATTGGTATATCTTCATCCAAATTCTGACACAGCTCATTGCATTCAAAGGACAACCTCTGGGTAAGCTGTGACAGAATTGCAAAAGCTGAAATATTTTTGGAAAATTTTGTTGCTAGGAACATTTAAATATCAAATGTTTTCTCAAGTTCTCAAAGTTAGTCATGCCTTTTGTCTTGGTTTAGAAAGACAGCCAGGGAAAGCTGGAGCTCTCCTTGGAATGGAGAATGTAAACCCTCTCCCCCCAAATTATTATAATTTTACAATTAGGGGCTTTCAGACAAAGATATGGGAATAGGAATAACAGTTCTTTACTAGGAATATTAAAAATAAAAGTGTAGTAGTACAAAAAACAAGCAAGCAAACAAACAAGCAAACAAAATCCTAGAAAACCTGACAGTCAGAAATACAACCTGACACTGTTGGTCAGGGTGTTGGAAGCAGCCTAAAGTAAGTCCTGCTGGAGCGGCAGATGTGATTCTGTTGGAGTAGAGATGATCTTGTAGAAAGGTTCCAGTGATGGCAAGATGGGTCCAGTCTTCCTCTGTGAATGCAGTGAAAAGCAGGCAGAAAGGCTGTAGGAATGGAGGTAGGAATTCCAGGTAGGAATGCTTGGCTCCTCCCACTGGGTGGAGCATCTCAATGGGATTATGTAATGTTTTCAATGGAGAGCTTTAAGGGCCCATTAAGAGAAGATATCCGCTGAGGGAGGATGGATCCTGGAAGAGATAAGGAACATTGATCCACCTGCTTTCAACAGCTGGGCAATTAACAGAAAGGCACCTATCATCTCCCCCCCCCCCCCCCCCCCCCCCCCCCCCCCCGAGTTATGAGATAAAGAAAAACACCTCCTCAAATGGTTTCAACAGATTGGGAATAGAATTCTTGCTTTTGGTTACTTCTTGCATTGCAACCCAAGACATCCTTAAAAGCAATCAGGAAGCAGCATCCCTGCTACTATCATGGTACATAAGCAGTAGGCCACATGTAATACTGAATCTCCTTTGCTCCTCATCTCCTCTTTCTGTTATGATTTAAGAATATGAATTTACAGATCCTACAAATGATATTATAGAAAGAGTGTCTTGTTAACAACTCTTGTGGAAAGTATTTTGGTGTGTCTGGTTCCATTCATGCATCTCTGCTCATTAAGTGGCGACCTTTCTTGAGATTAAGAGACTTGAGAACACTACACAGAGAAACCTGAAGCTGTTCAGGTAGATGTACAACTATGTACATCTGTTGTATATCTGTACATTATGTCTGCTATGAGTGATATTGAGAATAAGCTAGTAAGCTGGGTTTGGTCTGAACTGCTTCTGTGACTTAAATAGCCTGTTTTGTCAAGGTAATAATTATAACTAGACTGGCAGAGATCTGCACAGAAATTGTTTATGCACATTTCAAGTCCTCAGTTCTCTACCTGCAAGCTGGGTAAATTTCAATAATGGCTTAGATAAACATTAGGCCAGCTAAATTCTTGCTATGTAAATAGCAAGTGGTACTTCATACCTTAAAATAGCCTTTATCATACCTGCAGGGAATCATTGTCATTCAGATAGTGTGGAGAAATCCCAGAAAAGAAATCTATTTAGAAGAGTACAGAGGAAGAATTGATGAAGAAATTATTCTTTTATAAGTGTGTTGCTCATCTTGAATATAATTTATTGATAATACAAGTTACAAGATGAAAGTTTTGAAGGCTATCACGCTTAGAAAGAAATGCAAAGTGGGGTTTTGCTATTAATGGTGGGTGTGACAAATTTTCTGACCAGATGGAAATTAGCTTTGCATACATAGCAAGATTTATGAAGAGTGATAGTTGGGATAGAAAGGCATAAAGGAAAAAATAATTAAAAAGATAATCGTTTATTGTCACTAACAAAAAACAATGATACCTAGAAATAGTATGAGAAAACAGATTCCTGTAAAGCTGCAGGTGAAATCTCATTCTTTTTTTCTTGGCTGTAGCTTAGTTATATGTTGTAGTCACAGAAATAATTTGACTTATTCTGTGGCTGTTGACAGTAAAGCTACACTTCAAGTGTTGTAGCATGCTGTCACTATATCATAGAATTACAGAATGGTTGATGTTGGAAAAGTTCTCTGGAAGTCATCTAGTCCAACCCCGCCAATCGAGCGGGGCCGCCTATAGCTGGATCACGTGTAGATAGCATTTGAATATCTCCAAATGTGAGATACTATACAATGTCTCTGAACAACTTGTGCCCAGAGATCAAACTCCCTCTCAATAAAAAGAGTGCTTCTGGATGTTCAGGGGAACCCTCCTGTACTTCAATTTGTGCTCACTGACTCATGTTCTATCATTGTGCACCACTGAAAGGAGCCTGGCTCTGATCTGATAAGACCCCCCTGAGCCTTCTCCTCTCCTAAATGACTAAAGGGTCCTGCATCTCTCAGCCTTCCCCTGTATGAGAGTTGCTCCAATCTTAGTGGCCCTCCACTGGACTCTCTCCAGAATGCAGACATATCTCCTGTACTGCGGAGATCAGAAATGCACACAGTGCTCCTGGTCTGGCCTCAGTGGTACTGAGCAGAAGGGAAGGATCACCTCCCTTGGCATCATGACAGTCAATTATCTATTGTAACAAGGGCACACTTGTGGCTTGTGTAGAGCCTTATATCCAGTGGCATTCCCTAGGGATCCATACAGAGTCCAGACTTACCCATCTTCATCAATGACCTGAACAAAGGGATAGAATGTACCCCTCAGCGAGTTTGCTGGTGATACAAAACTGCAGGGAGAGACTGATACCCCTGAAGGCTATGCTGCCATTCCATGCGACCTTAGGCAGGTGAGTTGGGTGCGGAAAAACTGATGAGGTTCAACAAGGAAAAGTGTAAGATACTGCCACTGGGAAGGAATAACCCTAAATAGCAGTACAGGTTGGGGGCTGGCTTGCTAGAGAGCAGCTGTGCAGAGAAGACCTGACCTTTTTTAACACTTCTTCTTAAAGCCCAAGAATCCTTTTCAACATCAAAAAATTTTGTGTGAACTTCAAAAATCAATTTCATTTCTATTGGCTTAATATATTTTGTCGGCACATACAGCCCAATATTACTAAAATTTGCAGTTTTAGGACCACTGAACTGTACTGGTATATATTAAACATTTAAACTGGATCTGATTAAAAAAAATATTATCAGTTGTCAGTTGATCAGATTTCAAGATCACTTTCTTACCCAGTCAAGAAATTGACACAGAAAACAAGAAAAACAAAATGCTTTCTATGTCAAATATAAAATTAATTATATTCCATTCTTTTCTATATCCAAGAGTGAAGGCTGTAACTTCCTGGGGCTTTAAAAATATTTTTTCAAATAATTTGAATAAATCTGTGCAACCTGTATAAAGAGGCTATGTTTTTTGTAAATAAAAAAAAATTGTCATTAAAAGTCTCTGCACTCATGCTTGCGAAAGTGGATTTTTTTTTTTAAATTTTATTTTCCATTGCATTCTGTTTGTCCCTGTGTGGTGACTTACAGCAAAGCCAGATTGTTTAGACCCTTGACACAAAGCTACCACATGAGACAATGGGGGTACACTAAGAAGAGAGACAGAGGTATACTAAGATGTTCAGCAAGAAATAGTTGCTGATAGAAAAACATTTGTTAAATTATTTGCACTTTAATGCCTGGATTATATCTGTGTCTCTGTGAAACAACGTTCTTCAGCCAGCGCAATTTTACTGTGTATTCAGCCCTATCATGTTTGATTCCTTCCTTTAAAGATGTTTAGTCAAGATTCTACTTAACTTCTGCTACATTTTCTAATATTGTATCTCATATAGGCTATTTTTATTTTTCCATCTCAGACCTTTTTCTTTCTAGTGAATTCTTTTTATTTTTATGCCTTTTGACAACCTTCATATCCAGCTCTGACTTTGACCCTCTTCACTTACCCACATTCTTCCTGCTGGTTTGACTTCTCTCCTTTTCCTCCCCTGCTGGGTCATTGCTCATTATCCAATCTTAATGCACACTTTCAAACTGCTCTAGCTCACAATCTGAATTTTTCCTTTTTTCCCTGTTCCAGATCCTGGATATTCATCATTCTACTTTTGACATATAATCTCTTCATGAACTTAGTTTCATTCTATTATAGAGTCATAGTTTCCTGCCTTTGGCAGCTTCAGTCTTCCTACAGGTACTGACATATAGTTATGCATATTCTGAAATCGTCCCTGAAATGTTACCTTTTCCTTCTCTCATTACTATCTTACTTCCTCCTTCTCCAAATTCAGATGCTCTAAATTCATTCCAAAGTGATTAAATTCTACTAAAATATTTTTCTTACAAAATGAGAAAATGAACTGGTATTCAGTGTTATCCTTCTTTAGTTTTGCATAAATTGAAAAAAATGCTGAAATCTATGCTACTAATTTATTTCTAATGGCGTCCCTTTATTGCCTACAAGCAGCTTATATAATCCATAGAAAGCAGATTATTATCTTATCCTTCAAGACACTATCTGTTTTTTCTCCATTTATTTAAAATGTTCAGGTAAAATACAACATGAAAGCAATTTCATTTCAGCTGATGTTTCTAAGTGTCTATGTATTTTAAACTGCAAAATACATGTTTATATACTTCATCTTCAATGTGAAGAAAAGACAGTGTCTTTAGAAAAATATGGAGCTATGAAATGGCTGGGCAGCACACCATGTAGACTTAAATTGAATGGTTATAGCTTCATATATTTTCAATAGCATTTTTGTATGGGTGAGTGGTCTCTGCATCCTTTTTGTATGCAAATTACTCATTTATTTCCAATCACTGGGCCAGCAAAAAGTATGTAGAAAACAGAATTATTTTTTTCTCTATTTGGTGCTAATGTATATTTTGAACATTCTATGAAAACCTGCACACTGTTAAAAATTCAACTAAAAGATCATTTTAAAAAGTAAAGCTTGAGTCACAGGAGGCCATTTGTTACTTTGTTTTTGCTTTATTTTGTGAGAACAAAGCATTACAAATACACATTTTTGCTAGTGTATAGCATCAAGGGTAACAAGAAATAATGAAGTTGCTTAGAAATTAAAAAAAAGAAAAAATAAAAAAGGTAGCATCACAAAAATATTGTTGTTTTATGTAACAGGTTATTTTCTGTAGATCTCAGATGAGGGAATATAATTTTTTCCTTTTTTTTAACTACTTTTTAGATGCTACAACTCACCTTAATGATCAGTTGGATATAGATGATACCCACCGGGCTTAAACATTCCTCTTTTATGCTCCTTATTCTAGCAACAACTCCAGGTAAATACCCATTAAGAACTAATCTTTCTGCATTTCTTATTCATTCTTCAGAAGTAAACTCCTTTCTTTTATTCTTTCCTCACTATATCACACATTTTCAGAATTTACAATGTTCAGGTACTCACTGAGCTTTTGAAAACTGGTGTTAACATATACATTGATTTCCTGTTATACTGGAGGAGACACATTGTTAGGTTTCTCTCTGTAACTCTGATGTAAAGTAGCATTACACAGCATGCACTTCATTCATGGATTGGGTTCTTGCACATGGCAAGTCTTTTTTTTTTAAGTAATCTTGATGCAGTTTCTGGATTTAGCACCACATCAGCTCAGATGCCAAGAAGGTAACAAAAGACCTGTAGGAAATGGATTTGTAGAGAATTTTCAAAGCTTCACAGAAGGCTCACATAGTGTGCATCTGTATGCAAACTTTGAGCTAAGAAATTCTGACTTAGAAATGCCATGAAATACGATGGACAAAGTTGAGAGAGAAATGGAACTAGAAACAAGTTTCAAATGATGGTCTTGCAAATAAGGCTAGATACTTCGGAGAAATAAAACTATGAAAGATGCATTGCTATATGACCCATGAGGGGTAATTTTAGATGATTGGCTTTAGGCATCAACGACATTGTGTGGCAAAAGCTGATAGGCCAAGAAACGCTTATAATGTGTTGTAGGAAATAGTTTGGCTTCTGATTGTGATGACGTGAATTGTAACATCTACACCATCTCACTCTTCACATGAGACTGAAAATGGAGTAAAAGTTTTTAAAATGCCTCTCAGTTGCCCCATCTCTGGGTCAGAAAAGGTGTAATCCAACAAAGGCCTTTTGGCACACGTACAAATCCCACTTTGGATTTAATTTAACTGCCTAATGTCTAAGAGAATCTCTTCTGGCCTGATGACTTTTCTGTCATAGAGGAGCTAAAGCCAGGAAAATATCACAAAGATGGTGCACACAGCTCACAAACTGTGTATTTCTGGCAATTTCAGAACAAAATGAGATACTTTAACCCACAAGTCACTGCAAAAATTTACAGAAATGTGCATTTCAAATTTGCATGTGGTACTTTTCACAGAAAATGCGCCTATGATAACCTTATAAAACTTCATAGAAAACAAAAGTCTGTACCATTCAGGCAGTTCAAAATAAATAGATCGTGACTATTTATACAGACTTTTAATAATGTTGTACTAAAAACTCAGTCACTAGAAATTGAAGGTTTTATGGTAAAGTATATCTAATCCACTGACAGGATCATGCCTTTTGTGGGAACCAAGGGCATAGTATGTTATGTTTAATTGCAGTTGTTTAGGTTGTCTATTAGAAAAGGCAAAGATAGTGACGTTGACAAAGGTAGTCAGGGACTCATAAGAAGCAATCCTAGCATATACTAAATACCCTTACATATATGCCTTTTTTTTTCTTTTAATCATGTAAGCCTAAGTTTAAAAAAGAATTTAAGATTAGATTAGTTTAGTGTAGCCCAAGTCAAAGAGTATACATGTGAACAATGATAACTTTGTCTCATTGTTACCACTATCATACATTTTCTATGGCCAGTATGAAAAATTCCTCTCTAATCCAAAGGAAGATGGTATTTTAGAGAGTTTTTGTATTGACTGAGAGTCTTTTTTCCACCCCAGGATGGGAATAGGATTTTAAGCCATGTTTTTTTTGGTTTTTTTCATGTTTTCTGAGCCCGAAACAGGTTATATTGTTCACATTTTAAGACTTGAGAATTTTATGCTCTTAGAATCTACCTGAACCTGTAACAGTTTTTCTACAGTAAGGGTAGATTTCTATTAATAGTAAACTGCACTGTCAGGAAAAATTTGAAAGACTGCCAGCACCAAAATTTTCAGACTTTCTCTACCTTGCTTTCTTGAAATGATTATGTGCAAGTGTAAAAACCTATCTCTCTCTGAATTTTTATTACTTTCAGCTCAGAATTTAGCTCAGTCTTCAAAACACAACAGTTTATTCAACAGACGAATGAATAAAAATCAGCAAAAAATCTATTTTTCAGAATATGTATAAAGTTTCAAAAATTATGTATTAATATTAGAAAAATCTTACAGCTACTTTTATGTCTGAAACAGAGACATCATATTATAAGGCAGTTTTTGTGGCATGAATTTTAAAAACAGGCCATTGTAAATAAATGTGCCACAAAGAAGGGTTTAGTTTCCTGTTCCCCTCCTTTAGGATTAATCACAGTACATCTAGTATCTCTACTGACTATTATTTAAAAAAACAACTGGTGTGCAAAAGAAATTGTCCATTTCTTATGAACAGAGGTTTGGAAGGCACTTTCCATAGAAATAGTGTTCTAGAGTTATTTAGCACTCTAGTAGCCAAGCAAAAAACTTGGCTTAATCATTTGAAAAAGAGTATATGGAAATCTTACTGAAAGTGCTAAAATAAATTCTTTTCCAGATACACAGAGTTGATGACAAATTAAGTTTGTTCTTGAATAAATGCAAACTGAAAGATCTGAGAGCAAAGTCTATTTATTTTATGATGTTATTTATAGCTATTGCTTAAACATCTCCTCCATAATGCTTACAGTCATTCATTCTTTCTGTGCTAGTCTGCCATATTCTCTGCTCTAGTAGGGAGAGCAGAAATTTCTACCTTTCTGTCCATATCTGCTAGTTGCTAATTCGGGCTTCTCAGAATTCAAATGTTCCCATTATATTGACAGTATGATAATTTGTCTTTCTGATTTAGCCCTCACCTAGGAAAATCCTTTAGCGTCTGTTCTGGGAATCCTTGTCCTCCCATATAACAAAAACTTGCTTACAGACCTAGTACTCTCCTGTTTTCTTTCCTTAAGAAGTACTTTGTTCTCCAGTAATTTGCCTGGTCCTTCCTGATCTCTACTTCTTCCTTTTTCTTCTGACATCTTTGTGGGCACCTGAACATCTGCTCAAGTTTAATTAGCCTAACTATAACATTTTTTTTTTTTCAGTTGTTCTCAATGTCTTTAATCAGAAACTAGAACAGCAAATGTTGTTTTAGGAAATATCAGTCAAATGTTTCTCCTGAATGGAGTCATGTACCTATCTTGCAAGTCTCACCTGTCTGCTGTCACATCAAGCTCTTCAAACTGAAAATTGATCTTCTCTTATCCAGACATATTTATCATGTCATTAATGAAGTTTTGAATGTTATTCTTCTCGGTCCTTTAGTCCACACATTCAAGTTTTGATGGTGCTCATTTGCAGTAATTGATCTCTACATAATTAAATTTTATGTTCCTTATCAAATGTGCAAAGTGCTGGGGTTTTTTTGACTCAAACACTATTCCATCCATATGATGTAATTATGCACCAAAAATACAAACATTAATGATGACAATATTCCTATTCTTTTTTCTATAATATTTTCCTAGTTGTTTTTCCGAAGAAAACCTCCAAATCTCTGGAAAAAAAAATATCATTGCTTCTTATTCTTAATTTAAACATCTTCAAAAAATCTTTCCTTCTTGTTTATCTACTGGTGGAGTTTACAAGACTATCTATAGTTTTCATTTTGTTCCTATGACATGGCAAGACTCAATTCCATAGTATATCTGTGTTCACTGGTTACTTTTATCCTCTAAAGCATTTATGTACTATCCCTCAGTTGCACAACACTGTCTTTTAGCAATTTTAGGAAAAATCCCTCTTCACAAACTCCTAAGTAGGCTCTTCATTATGGTGTCTTTAGAAAACCAATATGCCATTCTGAATGAATAAGTACTCAACAGAGAGAATTATTTATAATGAATGATCTCTGACCATGTGTAAATGTCAAATTTAGACAGATAATCCAAGTAATAACATATTTACTAATGTTCCACACCTGACATCCTTTTATTATTCATTATAGGTATTGACTTAAGACTTTGAACTAGATAACCTCTTAAATGTTTGGATACTATTGATTTTATCTGCAATTTCAAGGTATTACCATAGCATTGAGACTGTTTTCACCAAAATTTTTAATCCCTTTCTGATTTTTCGTTGGAGTTGGGAAAATGTGATTTTTTTAAAAGACATTTAAAACAAATCAGCCCTCCAAATCAAAGAACTAAGAAAAAAGCTGAACCTAACTATAATAACCTTCCTTCCAGTATTTCAATGAAATTTAAACTATGAATACTGAGAAGTGCACAACACTGTTTATCACTGGGCAATTCAAATTGGAGAATTCAAAACCTCTAGTACAATTCTTTATTTCTCCAAATACCTCAAAGAGCAAAAGTTTATACTATGAAACTAAAAGTTTAAAACTGATACTGCTTAGTTTTAAGTTTACTAGAAATAAGCTAGAAATATACAAGAACTATTAAGAAGTAAATCATAATTAATTATGTTATTTATATTTTTATAGTACTATTTTACCTTTTATTTGAGGTCCTATAAAATTATTTCAAATTTAATTAAATTATTTAAGTGATAACTCTTATTAAAAGTACAATGTTATTCAGACCTGGGCTTTTATAAGCTATAAAATTAGTGACAAATGAGAATAATCTTTTACAATCTGATAAGAAAATGATTTTATTTTTCATAAAGGTAGATCACACTAATTTACTATCATCTCAGAGTATAACTCCATATCTTATTTTAAGTGATGGTTCTTAATAAAACACAGTGCTATTCTTTTTTATTTTATGGGTTTGCATCAACTATAGCTATCTGTAGCCACTATTGACATTGGAATCTATACTACTAGAAGAAAAATACTGTTTTCTTTACAGTGGATTAACAAGTTTTCTTGTAAGCACTGATGCTGGAACATATCCAGTATCAATATCTGTTATGGTGCTAGGAGTCACACTAAGAAGATCAAATGGCCAGTGAAAAGGAGCAACAGATAAAGCTCTTGTTGGTGCTTTAGAAGTTCAGGTAGAAACACATCCATCCTCCAAAATAGGGGACTTTACATATATTGACAGTAGCCAAGTGTTGCTTTCTCAACAATAAATTATTATTATTGAATTATGATGGCCTTCCCATTAAAAAGTGATAAAATAATTGCAGGTTTTCAACGATAAATTTAAGTGAAGATGTACAGGATACATCTTCAGGTGTGCAGGATAACAAAGTCTGACAAGTGACCAAATATGATTTTTTTTGAAAATTTTCTATTATATAGAAGAAGAAAAGTCAGCTTGTAGTGAGGAACAGAGAAGGAAACATACATTCACATAATAGGAAATTACCATGATCCAATAAGTATCATGCAAAATTACTTATGAAGTGAAGCATTAGGACTACAATTGCCTTTGTTTGAGAGCTCACACATGGCAGATACATCAGGATTTTGGTTTATTCGGGGAGAATAAATTCAATGTTTATACTTCAATGAGAAGGAAAAAAAGAAGCAGAAGTAGGAATACACTGGGAAAATATGTTTGACATCCATATATTGAATACCTTTCTGTGGAAGAACTGAAGAGCTGAAATTGGAGAAATGAATGAAAATTAGAATGAAATCCAACAGCAACATGTAACAAAACCTGTACTTTAAATGGAGAATTAATGGAAGATGTCCCTGCCCATGACAGGGGGATTTGAACTCAATGCTCTTTAAAGTCCCTTCCAACCTAAACAGTTTATGATTCTATTAGTAATCTGCATACATATACCATACACAGTAGTAACTGAGCAGGGAGAAGGTAAGCAGGAAAACTACCTAGGGGAAGAATCTCCAAAATACTTTTCTAGATTTACCTCTGCTCAGTACCAGTAATGTTGAATCTGAACATCTCTTAGACTCTGAACTTTACAAAAGTGGTGAACAGTGTGAAGAGTGTCCAGAAGAAAAAAAAAAACAAAAAAAAACCAAACAAACAAACAAAAAAAAAACCCAAAAATGAAACATGAGAATGACCAGTAGCATAAAAGTATGACGTATCAAAACCAAATAAGGTAATAGGCATTGCTCTTCTAAAAATGAAGAAAACCTGAAACTGCATATTTCAGAAAAATAGATATGTTCTGTTCCCTAGGACTAAAAAAACCCTAAGTAATTTTAAAAAGTTAGCAAGTTTCATCAACAGAAGATCCTTTCCTTTAGAAGGAGCTTGCTATGTAGGTTAGGAAGGAAAGTAGAAATCCTGCATGACTATTCAAAAGGGTTGCAAGGCAAGTGCAGTGATCCTGACTCAGAAAGGATTCCACCTTGTGAAGTTGCTGATCTACATGTCAGTTGACTGGAGTAAGCCCAGGTCTGTGCTGTCCAGAGTGGCCCTCAGGCTGTGTTGTGCTGCACAGCTCCTCCGGCAACAGCACAAGCTCAGTGACTGCAAGGCAACAGGGGAGCTTGCAAGGAATCTCCCACTTGGTACCAGTGATTATGCCATCTGCATGGCCTCAGTTTGAACTGAAAGTGCAGCAATAAATTTTTGTGCAAACATTATTGCTCTTTGACTGTAGAAATGCTGGATGAAGTTGTTTCCTCCTTGTAAGAAAATCCTATAGCAGCTCAAATGACTGAAATTGGAGACTTCTTTGGACAGGGTGTACGCAGCATGCTCACATGGATAAAAGGCTCACTCAAAGCTATGTCTCCCAGGGCTCCCAAATCCAAAGTGACATAAGATTATATGTAGCATTTTCTCTTTATAGTGTTAGCTCTAATAAATAACATTTTAAAAGCATCTTACAGGTGTGTTTCTTGCCAACGTCAAAAGGGAGCAGCACCTCCTGGTGTAAAATAAGTAAACAAACAAAAGAGAAACAAAAAAATCAGAAGACTACTTGCCAGATCCCATCTTGCATTTAGCGGATGTGGTTTGGTTGTGGGTTTTGCTTGTTTGTTCTCTGGGTGGTTTTTTTTTTTTTTTTGTTATTGTTCTTTTCTCACCTGTGTATTTTCTAACACTCTCTTTGGTGTCTGCTCTAGTTGATGAAACTAAAAATGTGTATTTACATTTATCATCATTTGATTTAGGCTAAAGCCTTTTTCAAAATGAATGTGTTTTATGCTCAAGGTTATAGTAAATTTATGAAGTGGAGAACTAGGATCCTTTTAAAGGTTCTTCAGGTCCTCCAATGCATTCCTTAGAACATCCAGCAAAAATGTCATCCCACAAATAGTACGGCATACACAGGTTTGATAACCAGCAAAATCAGTTGGTAGGGGAGGAAGAAATGCCAACCAGTAAATAGGAATTGTTCAATGCAATCTTTGGTTCAATGCAAGGTATCAAGGAGCTCACCAGAACTGCATGCATAGCTGGGGTCTTTGTCACCCTTGTGTGACAATATCTCTGTGGATATCCTTACTCACAAGCTTGACAAACAGTAGTCTGAAAGACTTTCTAAAGCCCTTTTCCAGCCTCAGGATTAATTAATCTCTTAGGTATCTTATTTAAATCATACCTAAGGAAAACAAACCATCTTCTTTTGTTTTTCTTCTGTTTCTCTACAGTGAATCTATAGTTATTTTAATTGTACTGCCTATGACTGGATTGTGAAAAATCCATTCTTTAACTCTAGATTTTTCTCTGATGCTAAGAGTAAGAAGTTCAGAGTGACAGCTGAAAAACAAGCTGTGTGATCTTTCTGACAACATATATTCTAATAATTCTGAGCAATTTTAGGAGTAATTAGTAATCCAGAATAATTTTCTAAAGAGCAGCAGAGTATTTCTCCACTAAACTGCATAAGCAACATGATCTTACAGTTCTCATGAAAGGGCCAGTGAAGAAAAAAATATCTTCGAATGACTACCAATAAATACCTTAGAAAACTGAAAAATAAGGAATGAAACCTCTGAGAGGTTTTTTCTGGTTTTGGTGTTTTTTTGTTGTTTTTGGTTTTTTTTAAATAATGTATCAAATATTAATTGCAAAATCTATCTACATGCTTGAGACAATTTGTTTCATTTTTAACCACTTTTATATATAAAGCTGACAAGTTAAAAGAAAAAAAGAAAAAAAAGCTAATATCAAAACCCCACAAACATCCTATCATTAGTATGCATGGAAAACCTGTTTTTATTTTATTTCATATATTTGGTTTATATGAGGAATTATTCTCATTTCTCTTTTGCAAAACATTTCTTCCCTTCCTATGGGAAATCTAATGGAATCTAGTTAAGAAGTTATTTTCCCTTTGGATGTTCTCAATTTGTTTTCAATGCAGCAGGAAGAGGATGGAATATTTCCCGATTACACGTTAACTAGAATTTGCTTCCTTATATACACAGACATTGTTATCATTTTGCCTTTAAAGGGGCTGCTGTTGGGAGAACACCTACACTCTGCAAACACTCCACATGTGCTATGCCCAAATATACAACACTTTTGTGGTAAAAAAATGCCCTGCAGTAGATCTTACTGACAGTGTACCACATGGAGTTGTCTCTCAGTTCCTTAGTTTACTGTGCCTTAAAATTGTAACATATATTTATATTACGGAATTGTGGAGACCTGACTGTGGAAGCACTTTAAATAATTTCTATTCTGTGTATCCTGATTTCTACTAAAGCTTCTAGGATGATAGATTTTTTTAGATTTCTTTATATCCAGTATCATTTCAGTATTTGAGAAGGTGTTTGTCTGATGACTTGACTGTATACTGAAATATTAGCCTTGATCTGTAGCTTCTCTCTTTTATGCCTTGTATATTTAATTTTATTTCCTTTGATCTGTCTTTCTTCATCTCTGCCAACATTTTCTTTGTTCTTTTGCTCCCCCCAACCCCGTACTTTGCTCTCCTAAGGCTCAATCACCTCCATTTTAATTTAATCCCTGACTATGCCACCACCTGTATCTTTGTTGTCATGGTTCTGATGTCTACTGGTTATCTTTTCATCTAGCTGTTTGATTTTGTTTAGATTTTAGTCTTTTAAATTCTCTGCATTGATTGAGCCTTTTTTTAATCTTCCCTCAGTAATGCTTCTTGTTATAGCTCTTGATCTTTCAGAGAGGAGTGACAAAACTGACAGGGACCATTGCTTATTAAATCTAAATTTAAAACACCAATAAGTAGTCACTCATTGCTGCTAAGATATAGAAAGTGTGTGACCAGAATCAAAGATGCACAGCACAGTAAAACCTTATTTCTGCACCTGGTGCATTCAGAGATTGCAATAGAGGCTTGTGGTTACTCAGAATCAGGGGTAAACTGTTTAACAATGTATGACCTCACTTTGGCTTACCAATTAGTCCAGGAGTTTTTATGCATGTTTGAGGGATTCATACATTTCTGATGGAGGATTTGACAACAGGGGTACTAGCCTGGAAGGTTTGGTACATCATTAATACCCCATGGAAAAGACAGTCTTCTAACTGAGCTATGACTTTCCTAAATCACTTCATAAATACCCTCTTCTCTAAGTGGATAAATCAAACATAAATGCAAATGTCATACCTGAAGAAATGACAAAGAAATTGAACATGTAGTAGAGGGGATAGTTCACATTTTGATGTAGATGCAAGAATAAAAATTAGGTAGAAGCATGAAAACAGATTTTTAGAGTACCTGAAATCCTATTTAAACTTCCTCAAGGTTTCTGTTTATGTATGAAGATTCAATTTCTTCCTGATGTGGGGATATAAAAAGTTTCACATCAGAAATCTTGTCTGCTGATTTTTTTCTACATTTTTACATGTGCGTGTGTGTATATGTACAAAAATTTTATGTTTCCATAATCTAATTAGAACTATAAATAATATTAATACAAATGCCAAGAGATATATATTCTTTTATCTGTTTAAGTTGAAGTTCCTCTTTAAATTTTCCTTTTGAATTCCAAAAGGGAAAGACAGACAACTTATTCAGCAGATTGATTAAGGTCAAGTTACTTTTGGCATTATATGAATCATTTCTCATCCTTTTATCAGATGACATCTACACTTAACCAAGTGATTTCTGAAATTAAAATCATGAATGTATTTTTTGGGTTTGCAAGTACATGGAACTAATGTGCAAATATATGAAATTACAGATGGATGAAAAAAAAGATGCAGTTTAACTTCCATTTCCAGAAAACCAGAAATATTTTAAAAACTTGCTTTTAAAGTTTATTAGATGTTGTGGAAAGATGGCTGGGTGTAAAATCAGAGGAAACTGAAAAGTTATATTCTCATTTTAACAAAAGTTAGAATGGCACAGAAATTACAAGATGAAATAGAACTGCTGCTCCCTGGATGGAATGCAGTTGGCTTGCTCAAAACCTATTCCATGATGAGTTCCCCACACATGCAATCTGCAGCCCTGAGCACCTGCTAAGATAAAATGGATGGAACAGAGGGTGAAGCAGAGAGGAGACATCGCACCCAGGCTCTGCTGAAATCCTTGGAGGGGGGAACTTGCTGGGACTTTGCGGCTGAAAAACCTCACAGCACCTGTCAGCCAGGGGAGATGGAAGAAGATGTCTTACTGCTGAGCCAACAACTTTGGTGAAATCGCCCTCCTCAGGTGAACTTGGTTCACTATAGCCTAATTGTAATAATGCACACCTGTTGGGTAAGAAACACTGTATTCACACTAAATACTTTTACTGGGGATTAGAGCTTGACTGTGTATTGCTTTGACTATGTTTTGGCAGTCAGATGCTGTTATTGCAACCCTTGAACCTTAACCTGTCACAATTTTGTATTTTTGAAGCGATATTTTTGACTGGTGGTTAGTGTGAGTCCTTCAGAGGTGCTGGCAGGCACCAGCAGCGGGCCATAAAGTGGAAGGCCCACTGAGGGGTATCCCTTGTGCTGTTGATGTGTTTCCCTGAATAAGTCAGTCAAACCACCTTCCTGTACAGCAGGACTGTTCAGTGAAGGGTTCCCATAAAAGGATGCTGACAGACTGGGCAAGAATACTGACAGACATCCAATAGCAAGGTCCAAGGAAATCCCCCCCTTTCCATGTGACAGATGTCAGTGTGAGAAAATTTCTGGCAATATATTTTTTGCTAACAAAACTTTGTGTCAATACTGATATTTGGTGTCCTGTCAGCTCTTTACTATTCATATTCTTCAGAAAACAAAATCTATAATTTACTTTCAGTTTATATCATATTTTCAAACATCTCAGACATAAAATCATCCCATGGAATACAATGTGCCTGTGTTCAGTCCTTTTTAAAGAGCCAAGTTTATCAACAGAAATCTCTGAAGTCAGATGATGCTGTAATGTTGAATAAAAAATATTCCTGCTTTTCCTTACAGCTGTTAGCAACACCAATTCTTTATCAAAAAAATCATGGACCACCATTCACAGAGCATTCCATCACTTCATGGTTCAATCCATGGTGATTAAAGAAATAAATTTTAAAAATCAAGCATAGTATCGCTCTTGCTCCCTCTTTATCATTGTTATCTGAGTAGTTCAAGAACCTAAAAATTTTTCCAGTGTTTTGTTTCAAGTAGGTCTTCTTTGGTTGGAAGAGAGATATATCTTTTCTTTCCTTTTCTTTTTTTTTTTTTTTTTTTTTTTAATTCTGTATGATACACTCTTGCCAAGAACTTTTTATAAATTCTGATTAAATTCAGCTATTCACAGTTATCAATGATCTGCTTTGGTTCCTGGGGCACTTCTTCCCTTGGTCTTAGCCTTTCTTCACAGGGATCCTGAGGCAATCCAGTCTGTTTAATTGCTGTTTCTCTGCACACCTTAGGATAGCACTGCAGGAAAACAGTGGGTGGACAGCTCAGCACTGACTCATAGTCTTGGTGCAGGTGATGGTGTGATGGATTAAAGCATTTCTGTGTGGCACACTGACAGATGGAAAGAGAGAGTTGAGGGTGAGAAAAATCCCCATCTATTTTGTTGTTTTCTGAAATCTGTCTCGTATGACAAGTGGGCAGGTATATGATCTCAGCTCCCCACTTTTTCTGGTATTTACAAAATCTGTGGAAATTAAACTTGCTCTGAAATTATAACTTCTAATTCACAAGAAAGTGCAATTTTGAGAAAACCTGAAACATTAAACATTTAGGTCAAAACACTAACTGCTTTTCTCATATTAATAATCTAGTGGGGTATAACTTGTCATTGAAGTAACTATATATTTTCCTCACCTAAATATTTGAAGATATGGCTTACACCTAATCAAATAACAAGATGTAGGTTTTAGACTTAGACATAGGCTTGCATCTCTCTCTAATCTTACTTGTGTAAGAACTCTGTCATTTATAGCTACAGTGGTGCAGTTGAGCTGCCAGCAATTACATTAAAGAAGTCTTCATAGGCATTTTGCAGAGCTATTAAAAAGTAAGTGAAATTGATATCTCAAACCCAAATTTAAACATCAGTTGTATAAAACCATGTAATGCTGAAGGAAGAACAAAAATTATTTACTGAGGGTATCTGAAACAAAAAGAGCATTCATGTGGTTCTGATTTTCTATAATTGAGTTGTCCTAATGAAACCATGAATTTTGTCTATGCTAAGCCATAGTTGTATTAAGGCTGTAAAGCTTGTAGCACTGTAAATAGGCAGGGAGGTCTCAGCCTGTGACTTAACTGATACTTAGGAAGCAAGGTAATGCAAATGTGTGAATTTGGGTTTAGTAGTTCAAAAAGAGTTCAGAAAAAATTCAGATTTCAAATAAATAATACTAAAGAAGTATGTTTCTTATGTGATTTCTTAGGTGAAAAGTAAGCTTTTCACCCAGTACGTGTTCTTATATCATGCTGCAAACTAAAACCTCATTCACATCTTTGCAGACAAATTAATTGCTATCTGTTTTATCATTGAGATAATTATGATGAATGAATAGGTGATGTTCCTCTTTCCACCCATTCCTGCAAAACAGTAATTAGGGTGGCTGAGAATTTAATCTAAATTAAAAAAGAATATAAAACAAGTGTAATATGTTTAACAGTAAGGATGTCTCAGATATAAAGATAATAAATCTTGGTAACTTAATCATATTCAGAATTAAAAAACCTTCAAAATACTCACACATGGGAAAGAGAAGCTAATATTCTCATTAGTGACAATTGGAAAGGAGCAATTCATTATTTGATGAAGTTTCCTTGAGGAGATTCTTACATGAAGAAAGCATGTTTAATTGAAACTGCTAAAATCAATACAGGAAGAAAACCCCAACCTACAGTGTTCTTGAATTTAAATAAGACTAGAGAAAACACTTAAAGATACAGGTCTAAAATCTTTACAACAAATATGGCACAGGAAAACAATAATGTACTCCAGAGGTTGTAGAGGAAGCTTGCTTGAAATACTAAACACAGAAACATATAGCAGGGAATTTTTTATTTCTCACTACACAGAGTAGAAGACGACCTATAACAAAATATATGGATTAATTATACACTCACACACAAACACTCATATATATATAATGTATTTATTTTTAAAAGGATACAAAAATTATTTCTTCTAAGGACTAAACATATCAATTAATTTAAGAAAAAAATTCCTTTAAGGACAGGGATCTAGTCCCTAAAAAAACCACAAAAGTGTTTCAGGGCGCTTATGTCTATATATATCACCTGAATAATAGACGTTTGAAGTTTAAATTGAAGTTCCATAAGTGTGGATGAAGAAAAATCTGCACTATGTCCTCACTAAATAGTTACTCTTAGTGACCTAAATTTTTGCTAGACCCACCTTTAGGGTTGTTTAGATTTGGAGTTACAGGACCCATAACTTTAGGTTCATTCTCAGTAAATCTTTCCTGAGAATGTCTCTCTGGAGAACTCCTTTGTAGCATCCTAGGATCCATATGCTGAGGAGGAAAGCTGAGCTGAGAACTGCTGAAACACCTGGTCACCACCTGAGATTATTCTAATGGGTTTCTTCTGGAAGCAGGGACCAAGACTTTCCAGAATTGGTCTGCTTTGTAGATTTTTCTGGTCTAGGATGAACTAGTGAGTGGGCTAGAGAGTGCAGGTAAACTAACTTTTAAGGTCTTGCCATGTAAGAGTTTTTGCCCTTGATTCTCAACGCCTGAAAGCATGACAAGCTCTATGGTCAGTTCAGCAGGGCTTGCACTGCAGGGACCTAGCAGGAAACTTTTGTCCTGAGAAATGAGTTTTGAAGACTCAGTCACATGGCTGAAGCAACAGAGCACTGTTCAAGCTAATTTCGGAGACTCTTTGTCACCTAAGCATCACAGATTCACACCTCTGGCTGTAAGAACCAGCTCTTTCAGTATTTCAGAGACATCTCAAGAAAGTTATAGCTCTACCTGTACATAGCACTGAAGCCAAGTTCAGGGAGATATGGATGGTAAAACACTAAGACCAAATCCACTGCATCCAATTCCTGTCCAGCTTTGCAAATAGCCGTGTGTATGTTCTTTTGTCCCTAAGCATCATGTTTGAAAGTAACCTAGACCAAAGAAAAAAGGCAGAACGTGAAGTAAATTTAGAGTTAACAAGTAATCTAGATGCACTATGAAAATGGGAGCTCTAAGGCTGTAAGGCAGAGGCAAATGCAGTTCTTGAGAGCATTCTGCTGATGCCTTAGAAGGCTGACCTGGAACAGAGACCGCACAAAGCTAGAGAATAAAGTAGGTATTTATTGAAAGGCCTCCAGGCTCCACCTTGGGCAAGACAGAAGCCTGATCAAGGTTGCACCCAGGGTGAACCAAGAGCCAACAGAAAAAATGGCCCCCCGGTCACAAGATGTTAATTTTTATAAGTTTTGGTCCATTTGCATATTGGGGTTTAATTTTCCAATTACAGCTTCAGGTTGTGTGGTCCTGTCTTTCTTGTTCCTCCCTCCAGTCCACTGTTGTTGATGATTTGGGCCTGACAGTTGTCCTCGGTCCTCAGCAAAAGGATTTGCTTTGTCTACCTACTCTGTGAAGAGAGCTCACTAGCACTTAATATGAGGCTCAAAACTACATCCCTATGCATCATAGAATCTAAAATATGAGGGCTACAACCTAAGACATCACTGCTTAGTGGCTGAATCTGTGAAATTTCCAGGAATTAGTTCTACAGAGTATTTCCAGATCCCAGAAATCTCATCTCGTCTGGAAAATCTAGTATTTTTGTTAATAACACTTTCTCACTATGGGATTGTGGATATTTTTGTATTAAAATTTTCCAATCTACTTTAAATACTTTAAAGACAAACTATCATGATCTCTCTTCAGCCCGGTCTCATTGTGAAATTAATACTTTCTTTACCATTTCTCTTTTCAAAATCAAATTGATGGACAAAGAAAAGTGTAATAATAATGTGTGTACAAATCACACTTGCTACTAGCTGATTATATGAAGCATCTAATCAAGCAAAATTAAAGTCTAAAAGTCTGGCTTCAAAAACAGTCAGAGAAAGGCCCGCTGTATAAATGCTCTGTATAAATGTAGGTTTTTGAGTTCACTTCAAGCCAGAAATTCTGATCTTGGACATTATAATGCAATTCTTATTGATTGAAATCTTAAGCAGAATCTCCTAATGCCCCAGAAAGAAACAAAACAGCACACGCAATTCTGTAAATTAATTCTAACTAATTTGTGACACACATTTACATTTGGCAATAGTGGAAACTGTATTTCAAGCCCTTGAGTTTGTTATAATGACAATTACATAAAAGATAACCCAAGCTGACACTCCTCCAGGCATCTGACAAGCTGACATTGACAGTATTGTAAGCTACAATATTGCAACTGTCTGCAGGAAGGCAGCTCAATATCCACAAAGCTGGCTCTGCTCTACTTTTCAGTGTCAGATCTACTCATCCTTCTAGTCTAAACAGATGAATTTATTAAACCTATCAGAAGACAAATATTATTTCTAGTTTTTTACATACAAAACCAAATCACCCAAAAGGACATGAATTTAACATCTGTGGAAGGATCAAGCCCTCATTAAATCTGTCCTGTTCAGTAGACCAATGTGTTTCATGAAAATGGAATTTACTTTGCTGTGCAATCTTTCAGCTTGTGCATCACTGTATTGCGTTGCTGTAGGTAGTTTTTAGTTTGGAACTAATATTAAAATATTACAATTATCCAAGAAAACAAATGTTACAAAAGCAGACATTCTAGAGATCAGGTTAAGCACAATAGAAAACTCATCAATAAAAGAGATAAGTATACCATAAGGATAACTGAAAGGGGAAGTTCCTCACTAAAACTTGAGGAGACGCTGAGTAACGCAGTCTTCACCAATATGGTTATCGTGCGTTCTGGTTTATTAGTTGTAAGATGGCTGTTTTTATACAGTTTTACATAGTTTACAGTACAAAGCATTCCCTCATTGTCGTTCGGCACTCAGTAATGTAACTAAACATTATTTACCTTTCACGCTTAAGGTGGCTAAAGTGCTCAAACCAGCAGCAATCCCAAACACCTGCTAATTAACTTACTATCTCTTGGCATTCCTTAACATAATTTCTAACTGCGCCACAGGTCCAGGCCTGCACTCAGGCCTGTCTCTGGGCCTACCTAAAGGCCTACCTAAAAGGCCTCAGGCCTACTACCTGGCCTACTGACTCAGGCTGGGTTGACCAACCTCACTCAGGAGCAGATCATGCCCCTGCTCCCTGAGAAATTCCAATACAGATACCTAGTACTTAACTTTTTTTTTTAATGTGTTACATCTACCATGCATATATGTTAGTGAATATAAGTATTTATAGGTCTGAATAGGATGAAAAACATTTTAAGACCATATTAAATTTTTTTTTGCTTTGGTTTTGCTATTTCACCAATTTCACAGAACATTCTGAGTTGGAAGTGATCCACAAGGATCATCAAGTTCAGCTCTTAAGTGAATGGCCCACAGAGGGATCAAACCCACAACCTTGGTATTATTAACACCATGGTCTGACCAACAGAGCTTATCTCAATAATTATTTTTTTTTTACTTCATTTGTCTGCAAAATCTTTAAAAGAATGGAGTTAATGATGATTTTAAATAATTAATTTAATGACACAGTTATACTTTAGGAAAACAATCTCCTCAAAGAAAAATAGGAATCAGTTTAGCTAGAATCTCAATCTTTCATATAAAGTGTAAAATAATATTCTCATAAGCTATATTAGTCAAGGCAGTTGTGGCACTTTTAATAAGTTCAAAATTGTTAATTCCAGTGTGTTGGCTAAATTATATTTTGAGTAAATCAGTTTACTCTCCAATTCAGTTAGACAGTTGCAGTCTTCATAACTTCTGCTACATTACCATAAATCAGCACATTCCAAGTGGTTACACTTCAGCGGAAAGGATTAAATTTTCATGTGTTTGGTTTGCAAATTGCTTTAGGATTCTCTGAAAAAAATAGTAGTAAATATTGTGAACTCAAGGAATAAAATTCCACCATGGGGCAAAAGTTGTTCATTGAACTAAAATAATTGCCAGATTTTTATACATTTTTTAAAATATATATCAGAAAATAATACAGCCAATGCTGAGTGGAATTTTCATGTCTAAAACATGTTTTAAATAAAATGATTTGGATTTTTAATTCCAGGAAAGATACTATTCTTTGCCAAACAATTTATCTCCCTCTACTAAAAATCATTAGGTGTAAGGCTATCCTCTGAAAAGTATGATTCAGATTCCTTCAGTCTCTCCTGAACTAACCTTGGCTGCTCAGTCTGAAATATAAAAGAAGGTGAAGAGTATTTCATGACTGCATGGTGTGACTCAATGCATCAAAATAAAATAATAATAAAAAGATTTGAACTTGTCAGCATGCTCTTTGTTGCTGTTCATTCAAATTATTTTTACCAATTTGGTCCAACCCTTTTATCTCTATGCTTAAGTAAAACTAGTGGCAAAACCACAGATGTTCAGTGCAAGAATTAATTTTATGTGGATTATTTCTCTGGAGTTAAAATATAATTAATTCTTTATGCAGTGAAAGTGAAAACAAATATGGAAATAACATGAAGAACATTTCATCAGAATTAATGTATTTTCATTAATTGTATATACTAAGCCATTAAAGCTGAGAAAATCAAAAAGGAATGTATTCCCTACACCACATCCAAATATTAAACATTTGGGTTTTTTTCTTAAGGAACTAAAATGTCTTTTTATTTTTTCTTTCTCACAGACAGTCAGAAAATAATAATTTGACTCATTTGTCAAGATGGTGAGATATTTCTGTGTTTAGTAGACAGTGGATAGGTCTAAGATCCATAATTTGATTCTAAAACTACCCAATAACACTTCAAATTTGGTTTATTAGGTGTGTACTGCTCATTAATAATAAATTCTAGTGTATTAGTAACAATCTCCTCAGAGGGAAAGCAAAAAAATCCCACACCCCAACAAACCATCAGTCAATCAATCAATCAATCAATCAATCAATCAATCAATCACAATCAGACAAATAACCTGAGTTATGTTCTTCCCCATATCCCTTTAATTTATCCCTTTTTGTCTTCTGTGATCCTCAGATTTAAAGCTGTTCAAGAGCTAAAGAAGTTCTTAATTTGGAAAGATGTATTGTCTTGCTGTCTCTCTTGCTTTATAGGCGTCCAGATTATTTTTTCTTAATTTTTTAGACCATGAAACATTGACTAGCATTTCCATATTTCCATAATTTACAAATGCATCCAGTGCAATGGAGCACTTAATCTCCCACAAATTAGAATTTTGAGGTGAAGGGACTTTGATAAAAACCTCAAAAAGAGCCCTCAGATTTATTACTTAGTTTTTGCAGCAAGTAACACCTACCTTGGTATTGCAAATTGATAGCTATCAAACCATTTTCTATTTCAGCCATAGGTTGCAAGGCATCTGACAGATGATGACAAACACTTGTATCAGTTATAATACAATTAAAATTCATTATACCAGAGTGTGCTTCATGTGAGGAGATATATATAGACATGCATATATATATCTATATCTATATATATATATCTCACAACACTGCTTAATCATGGGCTTTAACAGGTGCCTCTGAATGTTAAAATCTGCAGTTCTTTTTTAATGGCTGGGTTTTTTCCTTGATCTTCTGAGACATCCTCTGCAGACAAAATAAAGGAAGGGACCAGCCACCATATCATCTTTATGGCTGCATCTGAAGATTTTCCTAAAATGTGAACATAAGTTTTCGGATCTTTCTTCCCTGCTGTGTTGATTTCTATTGCTTCCTTTTTCTTCTCACCTGTCTTCAATCTTCTTCATTTTACCTGCCATCTATTAAGAGCCTGACTTAGGAAAGCAGCTGGTATAATAAGTTGGGACCAAATTGACACATGAGAAGCAATACTATGTTCAATGATTTTTTTTCAAGAACTTAACTGCAGGAAAATGAAAAAGTAACTGGGTTTTCCCTTTTTTCCTTTTTTTTCCCCTTTTTTTCCTTTTTTTTCTTTTTTTCCCCTTTTTTCCCTTTTTTTTTTCCTTTTCTCCTCTTTTTATTTTCTTTGTGCATTGTGTATAGTATGCAGCTATTAATATACTTTGTCGTATCCCAAAAGAAACTGGTTAAGACAGATGTAAGAACTTGGAGGAAATGCATGAAACGAATTTATTTTACTCTCACACAATTAAAATTTTTGTAGAATATAGAAATAATAGTTCTTGTTTTCTTTCTCCTCATTCATAAGGATACTTTATAATTAACAAAATTATAAGGCAGTTCTTTAAAACAACATATTTTCAATTTTTCAGTTGATGGTGGTTTCTATGTGGATATTCCCTATTATCTTCTGTTTCACTCTTTGTGTAATTAAGAGAAAATTCTTGCTTGACAGTATGTAATTAGTGTAAGAGATCCTGTAGCAGAAAACCAAACTGAAATTACAGTCAACAATATAGGGAGGGAAAAGAGTTCAAATATATTCAAATCAATGTTATTCTTCCATGCAGAACTGTACACTCTAGCAGCTTTTATTCTCTAGCAGCATGGAAAATTTTCTTCCTTTTTGACATCCTTAGCAACAAATATAGCAGCCTTCGCAAAACAGCTCTTTCACAGCAACCTCATTCAGCATATGATGTCAACAACTTTGCCAAAAGGTGGTGGCTCTGAATAGAGGAGTCAAGTGAAAACAAACAGAAACAACTAATCTGTCATTCCAGGAAACTGAGCTGAGATTATTGATTAGAAGTATAGGTCTCCTTCATATAGATCTGTTATCTATGTGAGTGTGAGGTAAACAAATAAAAAAAAGAGGCTGTGTTTTTCAGAGCAACAGAACGAAATTAATTTTTAAATCATTCAGTTATTGAGTAGATCCTAAAATACTTAGGACAATTACATTGAGGTTATATGCTCACTTACATTTTATATAGCAGGTTTATCTGGAGGCCTTAAAAACTATAATTTATCAGGAGCACTTACATTTTTTCCCTCAGAAATATTCAAATCTTGCCTAATACAATGCTTTTAAAGACCTTAAAATTGCATTCATTCATTACTGAAGTAATAATGATCCTTATGAATAGCTCCTAACCTAAATCAAGTCAAAGAACACAAACTGCCTGGGAAGTGTGCTTATGTAAGCTTCTTATATATAATATCAATTTGAATACTGAGAAGATGTGGCATCTAGGCTCTGAAAAGCAAAATGTTGTTCTGAGGAAGAAGAGACCATGCCTTTTGTCATGGCCACAACAAGGTCCTTCAGACTCTGAAATTTGTGCTTAGACAAAATGGGGTAGGGTGAAACATACACATTTTCATGAAGAAGTTGGAGCAAGAGGTCTTTTTGGTTGTATTTTTCTGCAGTATTTGCACAACAGGAATGGGATTCTGCCACTTGACAATAGCCTCCACATAAACCTGCTATGTAAAACAAAGCAGGAAGTATTAGGAAAAGTGGCAGCAGATACTTTAAGGTTTTTTCCACTCTGTACTCAGGAAAGAGCTCTCTTTTCTGTCATTCATGCTGTGGACAAAAAGATTAAAGCTCATCAGCATTGACTCTTAATGATATAGCTCGCAGAGGATACGACCATTCTTGGGATATGGCAGTTGATATTATCATCCTGGGTTTTTTGCCACGCCTTTTTCCTCACCATAAAGATGCATTTTTCTTGAATTTTTTCCCCTCCTGTTCAAATAGGCAATAACACAGCTATTTAAACCTGATGATCACGTACTCACAGTTTGGGCTATCCTATTACAACAGAATCTTTTTAAAGGCATGCCTTGAGGATGACATTAAGTCGACTCTCTAAAGCAGTGAGTTGTCTGTCTTAGAGGTTTTATTGTCAAATAAGAGAGATTACACCCAGATGCTCTGTATTCCTCTTCATTCTTCATCCTGGTTGCTCTCTGTTGAAGGCAGAGATCATAGTATTTTGGTGTGGTTTAGTAAGCCTTGCATAATAATTGTAGTTATTATGGTTAAGGTAATTCTCTACTTTAAAAACAAATCCAACAAAACCAAACCAAGCAGAAGTACAGTCAGCCACTCCCACTCTCTCAAACCATGTTTTCAAGCCTTAGAATAAAAGTTAAGTAATTTCAGTAAACCGTTTCTACATCCTCGATTGCAAGTTTCTGCTATTCACTACCTGGAGTGTATCATGAAAATCCTGACTTACAGAGGGAGGTATGGCCAACTGTCTTTGTGTTTGATGACTCCTCATTGCACCAGCAGCTGTGTTTCACTGTGTTTTATTTGTGGATGATAGGGCTTAAACTGAAATCAAGACATGTCAAAGAAAGAGTGCAGATCAGTGATCTAAAGCAAGCTGACTAATCAAATAATACCTAGAGATCCCCTTACACTGATCAGAATTGGCTACTTTTTTATGTGAAACTTTCTTTTCACCAGAGAATTAGAAGAAAAAATGGCTGGCACAGAGAAAAATTGAAGAGTCGGGGCAGAGATTACAATAAAAGGAAGCTGTGAGTGTGTTGAGAAGGAAGCAAAAACTTAAATACATGACTAGAACCCATATGGAATTAGCCCAGCTAATGGTCAAGTTCTATGTAAGAGAGAGGTACAAGCAAAATCAGAGGGGAAAAATATTGCTTAGATGAATAAAAGCTGTACTTTTATACAGGAAGTGATTAAAAGGAGGAAAGCAGACAGGATTAAAATGGAGGTGATAATTAGAACAGGCTGTTCATTTTTCCCATTCACTTATATACCAGCACTCTCCTGATTTGCAAGTGTATGAATTTCTAGACCTTAACCTGGATTCTTCATAGCCAAATTTGCTGCCATTTCATCTAGAAGCCATTAGTAGACTCCACAGGTAGAAGTGCTTTGTGCTTCTTATATGATATTGCTTTCATATGTCTGAAAAGGATCCAGCTTTTCATCATTTTCGGTTCATGACATCACTCGGTTACGGTTATAATACAGAGGTGAATTTATCTAAATAATGAAAAGCTGAAATCCTGCTGACAATGAAATTAGTATTCATTTACTGTAGCTGAAAAAGCTATGATAGGCTTCCCAGGTGAAAGCAAATGAAGAATTCTTTGAGGAATTTGTTTTCACTCTGTTGTACCACAAAACAACGTGGCTCTGTATAATACTTTTATGGGAGATTTAGGGAGGAGTGGTGTTGTAACAGGACTAGTTAATCTAGACTAAAATTTTTGGAAGGAAGAATATTATATGTTCATAATAATGTATTAGGTGTTCAACAGGTCAGATTAATAGCTTCACGGGGAGAAAATAGAGGAAGAAAATAAAACAAGCTTTTATATTTTATTATGAACCCTGTAAAAATATTGCAGTTTATTTGAGCAGTCATCCTTTTCTAAAGGTGTTAAAACCTTCAAGTGGCTGACTGGAATTGTCATCCATCCTGAATCAATCACTGCACCAAAAATACTAAATTTCAGGAGAAGCAAAAAACCCATCTAAAAAAATCAGTAAAACCCAAGCAGTATTATTTTGCTTCTTCTGGTTACCAAACAAATCAATAGTTGATAGTCCTCATTGTGTGTACCATAAAGGCGGTGAGGAAGGGACGGTAGGTTCTCCTGTCCAGTCTAGAAAAGGAGTTCCAAGTATTCATTCACCAGTGCCAAGGAAATAATGCCAGGTCCATCCTGATGACAGGAACAAATCAGAAAAATGAAGAAAAAAATGTCAAAATCACCATGGTTAAACACATAGCTACTTTGCAAGAACTCCTGGCCCACACCAATAACATGATTTGCTTCACTTTATGTATCCTTTACTCCTGCTTTCCCCTTCTAGTCTCTTCACCAGTTATGAAACTTTGCCAAAATAAATTTAAATAAAAACCAAGAACAACTTCTTCTGATCATTCTTACCCTATTGGCATCATTCTTCTTTCATGGTATCCCTATCTTGATATTTGTGGTAGGATTACCATGGTAATTCCTCTTGAGTTAGAGATCCAGAAAGTCACAAGTTATTTTTCCTGTCTAAAAAATATTTTCCCCACCATATTGTCTTGCTGCAGCAGCCATAAATCAGGGTTAGCCATCTGCTTAGACTTTAGTTTCTCTTTGATTTAAGAAACATGCAGCAGTTTCTTGTGTTGTTGTCTTATTAATATATCTATATGGCCAGAGTAAGTAATTTATCTGCAGAGCTCAGCAATATCAACTTCCATTTCCAAATATATACCTTACCCCTTTAAACAGAAAAAGCCTTTTGTATTTGTGCTTTACAAGGTGTGGGATTCATTACAAGTTCTTCCACTAATTTAAAAAGTGAGCACAAGTTTGATGAGTTGATCTACTAAAATGAATGTGCTGATGTCTGGAGCAACTTGTGCTAAATAAAATGGAAGAAATGGCTTTACTCTTTTGACCTCAGAATTTTGCTGGTGTCCTGAACCCACTCAGTTCACAGAACCAGATTTTTGTGTGTGTGCACATGTTCATGTGTGTGGGCATAAAAGCCTCATTCAACTTGTTCTTTCATCTACGCTGGTAGGGCTGATTTCTAGGTTTAAAATATTCAAAACCTAGACAAAATTCAAAAATCTCATGAAGGTAATCTTTGAAACTGCTACTGACAGGAGAGACCATCTTAAAACTTCTAACTTCTAGTGGAGAGCAATGTGTAACAGGAACTGAGTTTTTCTCAACAGGGAGAAAACCGCTTAAATTATAAAAATTTCAACAAAGCTACAAGATTATATGAAATTCTTCCTTGGACAAAATTTGTCTTAAACTAGATCAGTTGAATCAGAACGCAGTCACTTAGAATACAGAACTTTCACAAGGACGCAGTAATGAATACTGAAGATAAATAATCAGTTGAACGTTTTGGTTTTGTTGGGGGCTTTTTTACAAAATTGCCATTTTGTCCTACTGAAAGTTTTACTTTGAAGCACTATGCAATGGTAGTATGAAGACAATACATTTTTTTTGTTTTTTCCCTCATTTTCCACCTTTTCCTCCCCACCGTTTAATCTTTTTGTATTTTTTCCTTACATTTCTCTCTCTTTTTATAATTTATTCGTTTCTATAGTGGTATTTTCCCTTAATTTTTTCAGTTCTAGGAGCGTGGATTCCTTTATTTGTTCTTAAGATATAGTAAGGTTTTATCATGCTATTTTTTTTCAATGGAGACAAGTAAATAGATTCTTCAACAAAAGAACAAGAAATTGTAAACTTATTTCATTTTATCTATATTGCCAACATACTACGCAGAAAGGCAATAAACTTTATGAAAAGTCAAAAGGTATTTACTTACTTGAGATATTTTCTTTATCTGTCTTTAAATTAAATACTGTACCCAGTATTTCTTGTGGTTTTATAAAGTAACACTGCAATTTACTGCAAAAGAATGGTAGCTTATAACTAAAATCTAGGTTTGCTCCAGTATGCACATAATAGGCAATCAGTAAATTAGAAAGGAATGTTACTTTGAAACAAAAACAAAAACCAAAACAAAACCAACCAAAGTAAAGAAAAGGATACTCACTGTTTGAACTACTTCAGGGAAAATCCTTTTAAGCTCTTTGATTTTTCTACCATAAAAGAAAAAAAAAAAGAGAAAGAAATTGTAATTCTCAAAATACTATGATTTTTTTTTTTCTTGATTAGTATGAAATCTACAGTCAGGAAATCATTCACCACAGTCTAGAAGGGTAATGTAGAAATACTCCCAGTCTTAATTTTTAAGATATTTACTTTCTTGTGTGTTCCTTTTCTTCCCAGAATGAAAAATATTTCCCCTTCATTATATTATTCCAGAGCTTTACACTGCATTCAGAGTATAAAACCACCAATAAATTCTAATTTTGTAATGTGTTGAAAATGTACCTACACAAGGAACCTTTTAACAGATGCTAATTCCTCAGGCACATGTGATTGACACCTACTGAGAGGCATGGGGCTGCCAGTACCTTTTAGGCACTAAGTACGAGATTTCCTGTTTGTTTGCATGGAAGGACAAAAACTGTATGCTCTGCTTGCCTTCTTTTACAAGAGTAGCCACAGAAAGCAGCTTTTCTCTTGCTTTTATCACAGTGAGCTGCCAGACTCCAGTCACTACGGGAGCTATGCCATCCACCTGCTTAATTCAGGAATCATGCTGGTTATTGCAACCCAGGTCAAGGAACTGATAAACAGTTCAGACCATACATTATCTTCAGCTGACAAAATCTTTTACCCTTTGTGCCTATAAAGAAGAATGCTGCAGTAACTACATTGGACACTGTGCCTCAGACTTCACTTTATCTTGCTTTAACTGTCTAAAATCAGGTGACTAATCCATATCATCATCTGGTATTCCTCTAGGCACTTAAAGAAGGTGATTCACCCCATCCTACTATACATGTCCAAGATAGCAAGGATGAATTGTCAGTTTGGAGTGCCTATCTCTTTCTATTGACACTCCTGGAAACCTGCCTAATTTTAGATGCCACTAAAAAACCACCTCATTTTAGATGGAACTAATAAAGCAAGACAAATCCAGTCACATGGCAGAAAACATTAGCCTAGCCCTTTGAATGCAAATAGCATTTCCTAAAACTCCTGAACTCTTGATTTCAGGCTAACCAATTTATTAAATATGATAATATATGTTTTTTACATTTTTAGTAGATTATCTGTCCTACTCAGAAGTCACACAGTCTCATGCAGCTGTTCAAAAAGAGGCAATATCACTGTGCTGGAAAACCTATGGATTATAACTTTAAGTAAAAGACTTTGTTGAGGCCAAAGAAGTTGAAGTTACAAAAATGGGAAAGCAGAAAATTAGAATCAAATCACGAAACCCATCCCACCTGTCTTAGAAATCTGACTTTGAAATGTGAATGACAGGAACATAATTGTCCTGTTGAGCCTAATCTCCTGTTTGCATACTTGACTATTTCAATTAGAATAGGTACCCAGTCAATTAGTAAACAAGTTATCTCAATAGGAAGCTGTACCAACAAAACATAAACTGCTCAAATAGAGTTAAAACTCTTGAAGACTTTGAAAACTTCAGCCTAAATTATTCTTTATACTCCTGAAAGACAAAAAGGTGACTGAATAATACGTTAAAAAAAATAAGAAAAGCACTGTAAAAGAGTGAGAAATACCAAAAGATGACATGTCGACTGACAAGATGGAATCAGAACATGTCAAGCAAATATATTGCCAGAATATTATCTATTTAATAGCGGTATAAAAAACTTGAAGGAACGGCTGGAAGAAATAGGTTACAGACAGAGTAGAAGGCAAATCTTTCTACTAAAGAAAACCTTAGGAGAATTTGTCTTTCTCAGGGTACAAAAATCACATATTCCATATAAATCCTTCCATTTAGCAGTGTGGTTCTGCCATTCTGAGCCAACAAATTGACTTAATGGTTGTCCTTCAGAATGGTAAAATAATATTAGTTTAGATTTAATTTAATACATTGTCATGCAAATAATTTTACATTACTCATGAGGTTTTCCATCATGCAGCATTTTAGAGTGCTAGTCACTCAACTTATAGTATATGAATTCCCTATCATTTCTGAGAAAAAATATAAAAGGTGGCATGTTGATGTATTTAAACTTTTCTGATTTTCCTTCTATTAAGTTTAATTTTTCATAGTTTCCTACATTTCTTGTCCTTGTTTTGCTATTTTCTAGCACAAATCTAGCTGTAAATTTATTAAAATTATTATTAAAATAATATTTCTTTTCTACATAAAAATATTAGAAATGAATGTAGCAAATACATGTTATTTTCTCAGCTAACTACTTGATGTCATACAGATGCTTTAGCAATAGATGTGATTTAATAGTTTAGCCAAACAGAATATCTATCCAGGCTGCTATAGGTTCAGGTCAATTAGAATGCCTAGTTCATTTATTAGGTAATAACCAATAAATAATAACTCTTTTTTTTGTTATTTATCTTATATATGAACACAAAAATTACACTTTCTTGAAACATTGTTGCAAACACATGCAAGAACAGTAAGGTTGCACAAAACTCTTAGAATTACTGGAAGTGTGGGACAACTGCAACAATAATGTGGGGAAAAAGTGAATATTAAGTAAGAAATATGTAAGTTGGAAACAGTTTTGAAGAGCTAGAAATGTTCCCAGAAAACAGAAATCAAAATCAATGTAGGACTGTAAATCTCTGCCGGGATATATTGTCTCTGGTCACTGTAACTGCTTTATTTTTCAGATAAGTGTATTCAGCAGTGCTTTACAGCCTGCATACACGGCAGCCTTCTGACAGTTGAAATTAAGTGCACATTGCTGTCTTTTTTCACATGAATTGACATGCAGCAAAACATATATGGGCTGCATATTGTAGGTGTAAATTGCTCATAGTGCAGGTGTACAATACTGCAATCAAACATAGTCACAATGACCGAAGTTTAAAAAAGGCAAACGTACCTTAGTAGGGAGTTTTTCAGTCTGGAACTCTTCTGAATAAGGATTGGAAACATACCATCCAGTTTCCTTTAAATTCTCCCAAACAGGGATTAAATTCTTCAGGGCTCATACATCGCACTCCATTTGTACATAAAAGAAAATGCATTCCATTCTAGAAACCTAAGACCAGGAACTATTGGCTAAAAAAAACTGTCTCTGAAGGGCTCAAAGACATCCAGGGTATCTAACAGTTAGGAGTTTCATTTTGCCAAACAGCATCAAAATTGCACCTGGTGTGAGCCACCAGGAAAGGTGCTTAGGTGCTGTTGGCATGGTAAACACAAGCCTACCAAATAAAGGTTTTATATAAGTTTAGGTTGTAAGGGACTCAAATAAGGCACAAGATATGCAGAAGCATGGAGCAGGGTTGGGAGAGCAAGACATACTAGCTACTGTGGGCTGGGACAAATCAAAGTGCAGTGACAGTACTATCCAGGTTTGTAAAATTAGGAGAAAAGTGTTCCTCCTGAAGTGATCTGGAATTCTGTTTGCATCCACCAGTTCAAGGACCTATGCTAGGTGCTTTGGTGTGTTATTAGATTTTTAAAGATATTTTTAAAGTAACAAATGTTAACCTCTATAAGCTAGAACTATCCTGTGTCATCATTTTCTTTTAACCAACAATCTGTTTCTATAGACATTTTATCTGATATAGGCAAATGCCACAATTCTTTTTTTTTTTTTTTTTTTTTTTTTTTTTTTTTTTTTTTTTGTGTTAAATGTTTGGTTTTAGATCTAAGAACTTTTCAGGACAATATTTTAAGTAGCTTAGTCAATATCAGCCGCGCTGTTCTCATTTCATGTTGACTTTATATGACCTTGTAACTGCTAAAGCAACAGCTGTATCTAGAAAGGGGACACAATGTTACCTCCTGACTTTTTTTTTCTTTCTATCCTGCTATATTTAAAAGAAGAAATTTATGTTGTTTTTATAGCTGTTTTTATATGCAGAATGCACCATTTCCTGTGGTGCATAAGGCACAGCATTGCCAGCCAGGCAAGGGAGGGGATTGTCCTGCTCAGCACTGGGGCAGTCTCACCTCGAGTGCTGGGGGCAGTTTTGGGTGTGACAACATAAGAAAGACATTAAACTATTAGCATCCAGAGGGCCATGAGGATGGCAAAGGGTCTGGAGGGGAAGCTGAGGTCACTTGATCTGTTCAGCCTGGAGAAGAGGAGACTGAGGCAAAACCTCATCGCACTCTTCAGCATCCTCATGAGGGGAGGCAGAGAGGGAGATACAGACCTCTTCTGTCTCATGACCAGTGTCAGGACTCAAGGAAGCAGCATAAAGCTGAGCTGGAAGAGGTGTAGGTTTGATACCAGGAAGAGGTTCTTCACCCAGAGGGAACAGGCTCCCCAGGCCAGCTTGTCTGCGTACAAGAAACGCTTGGACAGTGCTGTCAGGATGGGGTCCTAGGGGTGTCTGCTGGGCTCAACGATCCTGGTGGGTCCCTTTCAACTCAACATATCCTGTGATTCTGTGATTGCAAGATCACAGAATAAATCAAACACCAAGACTGAAAATTATCTTTTGCAGCCATGTAAGAACAAAGTCTTTTGTTTCACATTTTTGGCTATAACATCATAAAAAAAGTTGATAATGAAGCAATTCTTTGACAGTAAAATATAAATCCTTTGGAACCATTAACAATGTAATATTGAAATTAAATTTTAAAAGAAATCCAGATTTTTAGAATGTATGAAATTATTTTTATTAGTCTTTTGTGGAAATAACTTTTTTTTTGTTATTTTGCTAATGAATTATTTTATGTATGTTTGAATAGGGCTATAAAGAAAATAGTTTGGAGCTGACAAAGCTCTCTCTTCCCTGTTAACTGGGACAAATTCCAGCTTTTTAATTATCCATCAGCCTAGACAAGTCTCTCCCCAAACATACAGAATTAAGCTATAATCACACCTTCCTGGCCTGTGGCAACAAGTGTGACTCCTCACATATCCAATGTCATTATAGCTTATTCATCTTTTATTTTAAAGAACAAGTCTGTAAAGCTGCACTGCCAGCTCTGAAGTCTGATAACATGAAAATTCCCAACCAGTAATCATAGTGACATTTGAATCCAGTTCTATGTTTTGTGTGGACCACTTCCAGACAGACATTACAAACTGGAGAATCATTCCAAGAGACTAATGGCAAAAAGCTCACAAGTGCAAAGCTAGCTTCATTATAAAGAGTGAGACCATTCATTTAGCTAACTGTTTCCTATCACCAATCATGTTAATTAGGAGAATTAGGCATGAAACAGCAACAAGCTAGAGATGTTGCCAATGCATTTTGTGTCTACACATGAGTATATGTGAGTCTGGGTGGAAGCCTATTTAAGATGGTTATTGCAGCATTCTGCTGTACTTTCTCCTAGTTTGAAAAAAGAGTCCTGGTTTGGGAAGAGACATGCACTTTTTCTATGTTCTCTACCACCCTCATCTCAGGTCCTAAAGAGTATCTTATGTGAAATTTTACTTGATTAAACGTGAAACCTTGAACACATTTTCCCACTAAGAACTGTCTTACCACCAGACTTTAGAGTGAATTGAGTTGTGGTCTTTGTACAGTTGATTATATACCATATAGACAGCAGCAGTGTAGCAATGAAAAAGGAAAATATAAGCCATGGGAACGAATTCTGGACCATTGTAGCAGAAGGTTGTAATGACAAAGTAGGTTCTAATTGTAATTCGTTGTGTAGGCAAGTGTTGGTAAGACTCTAGTGTACACCCCACGGACCCTAAAGAGCCCTAGTCAGTTTCTAATTAATTCTTCTGGGAGAAAATGTTGACTAAAAATTGAACTTTTCATTACTGCCTTTCAGCATTCTGAGTTCATCATGAGGTTCTCTGATCCTCAGCACAGAAAAGGACAGCAACCTGGTTCTCATGTCTGCTGTTGAGCTGTAACATAAATAAATACAGAAAGGCACAAGAATACCCCTAAAATCTGCTGTTTTTCTTTTCCCTACTTAAACCAGGAAGGAAGCTATTCCTTTGATGTTTAGGTGTCAGGTAATAATAACTTTTGTTGTATTTTGGTGTGCTCATTTGACTCTTGTCTGCTGTGGTCAGTGAAAGGTGGCAGCGAAGGAAACAGGATCTAACTAGCACTACATAGCTGTCTCTCCAGTTCCCTGGAGTAAGTTCTAGTCTTTTAGATCAGAAGATTTCATGCAGAAAGCCTTTTCTTGCTGCAAGGGCAAGTTAGCAGAAAAATAGGCCACCAGAGAGACCCTTTAGTACATCTATTACCACCATTCTGCACTACAAGAAAGAACTTACGTATCAAAAAGAAGCTTGAAATTTAAAGGCACTGAAGATTTTAAATGCTCACAATTAATTACTCTTTCTAAGACAGTGAAGTCTGTCAGAACTGCAAAAGTAGACATTCAAAGCATTATCTGGGGCTTTGAGTTTATTTTCATGGCTTTAGTGACAAATGTGATCAAAAGTATATTTAAAGACAACTCTCTGGGTTCACTAAAATAAAAAATAAAACAAAAACTAAACTAAAAGCAAACAAAAGCAAACCAACCAACCAAAACAAAACCCACAAAAAAAAAACAAAAAAAAAACTTAAAACAAGCAAAGAAATTCTGATGAATACTTCCATACCATTGCCAGTCCATAGCATTGACTTTTTAAAGGCCAGTGAATCCTGGTCCTTTCTTTCAGTACTGTGATATAGCAGCTGATTTCTTTTGATTAGATCGAGTCATGGGCATTAGGACCTAATTTTGACTGCTACTGTAGAGTTTATCATTAAAAATACAATGAATTGTTAATTTCTTGAATTTGGAATCAGGTCTTCACCAAAATTCTTGTGTACTTTCATTGTCTCTGTGCTCCAGGGTAAAATGAGAAAACTGAATATGATATTTTTCAATTTATTTGAGCCACAACTTTCAAAAGTATTATGCATTAGTTCATTTTACTATGACAATTTAAAAAATAATAGTATTCAGGATTAGTATTTTTTAGGTAGGAAGAAAAGACATGGCCTGTCTTAGGAACCAGAAAATCATTTTAAGTATATAAGAAAACAGTTTAGAAGGAAACTTTGAGAAAACTGAGAATATTTCATATGTAAAGAATATGTGCCAATGTGTTGCCAGATAATCCTGCTGCAAATATTATCCAGGTCAACAATAGTCAAACCTTTCAAAATTATGATTTTTCATGTGGGAAATGGCATATTCCTTTACCATATGATTTTTAACTGAAGTCGTGCCAGGAACAATGTGATTTCCCATTCTTGGCTGCTCACCATATCTTTATTTGATGGCTTGTACTAGATTTGCCTTATGATAATCTGATGTCTGAAACAGTAAAGCCATGACAGTCAGGGATTCAGACAGACTTTCTAGCAAAATATATGTTCACAGGGTCTGAATCAGATTTGAAGTGTCTGGGAGAATTCATATCAGCATTATCTTTCTAGGAAACTTCATGATAGTTCTTCAAAATGTATTCCATTGGAATATTATATCTTTTCATGTTGTTAATATTCAGGTGATAGGAGAGAAAAAACTAAAACTGATGCACAAATCAGACAGTAAACACAGAAATATATATTTATAAACTCTTGAATTGTGAAAGATTATAGAAATTGTAACCACAACATTTGATATGGCTAAAAATTGTGTTAAAACTATAATCAAAAAGCACACTTTTGAACAGTTTTTGAGTACTTCAAAATATTTCCTGTAAATAATCAAGCAGGTATTTGAGTTAATATTTCTGTTTTCATTGAGTTATTAGGAAAATCTGACTTTTTGCCTTTTCAGAGAATAAATAAATAAATACACCTTTGGCATTTATCAGATATTTAGAGGAATAAAATAATGGTTCAAATATATAAAATTTCTCTTTCAAGGTACCACCAAAGTCAAAGAAGTCAATACATTCTGAGGTCACTTAAATATCTACTTCTGGGAATCCACCTTTTCAATCTGCCTATAGTCAATTGGACCATGAAACTGCACTGATACTTTTAAAGATATCCAAGATTGTAAGGTTAAAGATAGACCTGGAGATACAATTCAGTCTGATAAAGTAGTTGAGAGGAAATGTATTCTGAAGAAAAAGCTATAGCTAGCTCCTCAGTCACTATGCCATTCCTTTTATATCTTCTTTATGCTTCTGTTCTCTCCTGTGGTCTTCATAGAAAATCCCAGTGCCTAACTTAGATCTTAAGCAGATCGTTAAGGAGTCTCACTACAGAATTAAATCATGTTTGAGTATTTCTGAGATTATGAATCTGGAACTGCTCCTCAGCACCAAAACCCAGCTATGCAGGTCATTTAGTATTGATCAAAATCAAATACATCTCAGCAACTTTTCTCCAATCTCTCCTTCCACCTGCCTACTGAGTACATGGACCAGAAATGAGCTGGGGATGTTCTCCCACCAATTACCCAGTTTGCTTGTGATATGGAGTCATCCTATGACTTAACGTGACCAGGATCCCTTCAAGCATGATCCTCTACCTCTGAAGCCAGGAGATAAAATTAATGAGTTTCATTAGTGCACAGTGAGAAAACCAGCAAGTTCCATACAGGAGCCACAGACGTCTCCCTCTTTGCAACAGGAAATGCTGTCAAATTTTCTTCTTAGTGTATGAATAATGCACAAAATTATTCTAAATATGTATCTATAACTAAAGCTAACAAGTTAGGCATTAATAAAGATAATGAAGTGTGTTCTCTGAAACAACTCACAGGCCAACATCTTCCAGAACACCAGCTTTCTTTTTGTATTTTATCGCAATGTCTGTATGTCAGAGGGCATTCAGACAGACCTAAGCTTACATGAGAATTTGTGTTGCTGTTTCAAACCCAAATGAAATAACCTTCCTACTACTGCTAATCAAAACAAACTTGATCATATGCAATTATAACATCCTGACCTTTTTAAACTCTATATTAAGTATTTGAGAGCATGTGATATTAGTGTGTGTTGTGGGGTATTTTTACCATTAACCTCCTGCACTTGCATGAATACAAATTGACTATCAGAAACAACTCCAGGAAAATTATTACTATTTTCCTCAATCTTGGGACAAAGTAAAGTCTTCCTTCTTGAGGCTTTTGGAATAAGTATTTAGTGATGTAGACTGTTATTTAGAGTTCATATATATATGTTTACATACATACATACATATATACATAGATACATATTTATATATCATAGTTACCACTGAATATGGACATACACATGCATACATATGCATAGGCACACATAGTCCCTTCATATGTTTGAGAAAGACATCTCTATAATAAAAATCTTCATATTGTACAGGAATACCAGCAGCTTCAGCAAATACTCATTAACAGCACTGTGAGGGGTGACTGTTGTGCAACAGAAACACTCACACCTCATACAGAAAGGAAATTAGATGGACTTTTAAAAAATACATATCTCAAAGTAGATCCCAGATTTAGAGTTGATGATGCCTGTTTGTAAACAATTGCACTGAGATGTTTGAAAAACAAATGACTGTCTTTTCCAGTATATGTAGGCACATACACCTGAGATGAGATGATGCAGTCTCTGTGTCTTTGTCAGTGTATTTTTCAGTCTAATGTAGTAGTCCAGAGTTATCAGCAATTTAAAGGAATTTATTTACCCACCAGACAGAAATTCTGCTGTTGACTACTACCTGCAGCTGAGGTGCACACTGCTTATTTGGATTGATGGTATTATTTCTGCCCCAGAAGGACTAAAGCTGCTACATTAGTCTCTAGAACAGAGCTTGGTTCAGATTCCTAAAAAAGCACAACATACCTGGAAGAAATGCTTTGTCCTCTATCCCTTTCTTGGTGGCATTTGCAAAAGCACTTATGATAGATAGCTCAAGGCAGTTTAAAAGAAAGAAAAAGTTTTAAATCACCACAGCTGCTTTGAAAATTGCTTTTGACGGAACAAGGATTTTTTGGTGCCTGAACACTTTTTAAAAATCTGACTTCAGGCAGCTTCTCAAAAACACAGAGGTGAAAAATCAGTAATTCTTTTGTTTCAGTACCGTGCTTCTAACATTGGTATCCTTTCAGTTTTGTATTTATTCAAGATGGAGAGATTTATGAAAAAATAAAGTCAATAGAAAAACCACATCTGAATTCTAATTACATTTGTAATGGGATGGTCATGGAAAGGTGTCCTTGTGAATAAATATGAATGCTAAATTTGAAGCAACCTTTAAAAAAATGCAATATTGAAACAAAACAAATATTTTATGTTTGAATCACCCTAGCTTTCCAGATTTCATTGATTAGATAAAGGTCAAAAAAATTGAAGTCATTGTCACAGCTGGGAAGTTCCTATTTTTGGCATAAGTAATATAAAATGTTAATTTTAAATATATGACTGATACTGAGCATATGATTCAGGACTTTTGATTTGTTCTCACATGCAGGTAACAGATCAGCTCAGCATGTGAGCTAAATCACATTTCTCCAGCATTTTTTAAATTCTTATTCTGAGTCTCACACTTACACAAGTCAGTGTTTTAAGTATGCTGACGACAATTTTTGGCCAATTTCCAAATTGTAAAAATTATCTAGTTGATATAGTGTCTCAAGATGCTCTTTCAAAACTATTTGTGCTTTTGAGATACCAAGTGTCAAAATGACATTTAGGTAATATATTTACATTCTGATGCAGAAAAATAGACATGCAAAAATAACATTGTCTAAAAGCCAGGAAAATGGTATGCTATGCTTTTACTAATATACTTTGGACATGGGATTATCTGTTTTCCTTGCCATAGTATTTCTTCTACTAATAGAGAAAACAAATATTAACTAGGTTTGGTGGATCTAGTGCAGGGATATCTTTCTCATGACTTTATCCATTTTACTTCCTTTTTGTGTTTGATGTGTATTTATGTGATTTTTGTTATTTGTTTATAATTCTATATATTTTACCCTGTAGCTCTGTTTTCCTTTATGTCTGGGTAAGCAGGACAACCTTTCCTGTAACTCTAGCCCTTTGTTTTAAATTTGCGCCTTCATTCAAAGTATAGTAGAAAACAAACAAACAAAAAGACTCATAATGGCCTAATCAAAACTTTAAAGCTTTTCCCTTTCTATTTAGGGTAGTGACCACACACCTTTTCCCTCTATAAGACAAAAAAAAACAAACAAACAAAAAACCCACCAAAACACCAAAACCAATCTGAATCAAAGGAGAGAAAAAAAAAAAAAAAAGGTGTATTTTTTAGTATAGTGAATGCTCATTAGCAGTTACAGTGCTTTAGATATGTTCCTGGAGTGCATCTTCTAGCTTAATTTAATCAGAAAGAAATTGCTTTGCACTCTCCAAGACAGCTTGGCAGCATGAACCAAATTGTAGTACACAGGGACAATTAGAAAGTTCACTTCAGAAGTGTGCATCTGATCCAAACATAATCTTTAATAAAGATATAACTGTTGAGACAACCAGAGCACTATATAATGTGTTAATTTCTGTTTCTTTCTCACACACCTTTTACAGCTCAGTTATGTCTTCCAAAGCTAATATTAGCATTAAGAAAAATCAGAGCATTCATCTTTTTTCTGTAACTAATCTCAATATTTCCAATCAGTTTTCTGCATAAATTTTAAAGGATAGTATTTGTACTTTGTCTCAATGTTATTTTTTTCTTTTTTTTTCTTTATTTTTTGTCTGGCTGTTAGGCCTTCTGCTATAAACATGGACAAAGTTAGCTTTATCTTGTCATCTTTTTTTTTTTTTTTTTCTGTTAAAATGGTTGTCACCCAAGTCAAGAAGTTCTACTCTTGTTCCTCATACGGAATACAACAGGCACAGTCTTTACACCTGATGGCTTACAGCAGAGAGAAACTTAGTAAACTTAATGAAAATGAATTGTATGTAGAAATATAAATTCACCCAACTCTTATACCTAAAAGAGCAGTGGTGGCACATTTCTTATTTCCAAACTCACTGAATTTTACTGCTTTAGCAAGCAGATTTTAATCACTTTGCCAAAACCTTTCACAGAAAGAAAAAAGGAGTTAGCCAAAAAGAATGGAGTTACACATGCCCTCAGTTGGACATTTGGCCATCTAGTGACAGAAACGTAAGTTGGGAGTGAGAAAATGTCAGAAAACGAGGTCATAGTATGAAGAAAGACTTGGATATGATAATATTAAGGGAGAAAACGACAGGTATTCTTAAGGTAATGACAGTAGGTTAGTGCTTGGCACTAAGATGAAGGACGAAGTAATATTGTAATAATTCTTGGTATGTAAAAATCTCATGACTTTCCTAAGAATCACAGGCAGCAGCAAATTATCTTACACAATGCTAAAAAATAGGTGTAACTAGCATTGTTCAGTCATTGCAGCTAAATGCCAGGTGTTTTTATGTAAGTATTCTGTGTGTTCATGAGGATGGAACTCTTAGTGTAATGTATATAATACGTCTATACATTACTGGAAATTACTGGAAATTATGCCATTGCTGGTTTATTGAATTTATTGGATTATTCCCTGCATGGCTTCATTGTTTAATCTGTGTGTTTTCTTTTACTTCCAAAGAAATTTCTGTTCTGGACTCAATGTATGCTTTAAATGTCCAAACATAATCTCCAAATAGTACAAATTGTTTAGCTGTCTCCTGAATTAGAGAGCTTGGTAGAACTGCTCATTTGGTTCTGGTGAGCAAAGCAGATAAATGAATATAAGTACCTACATATGTTCCAAAATCATAGAAGTTAAGAAAATTATATAAATTCCTCATAAAACAACAGAAAAAACCTCAATCCGTTATCTCCACTATTAATGTTCACAAAAAAAAATAGTCTACTGAATTTAATTATCTTTACTGAAAGATACAGACAAGTGTTACTTAGTCAGCTAATTAGTTAATAAGAAAGAATTTACTGTATCATGAGGCAATTGTATTTTATGTGATTCATAATTTCCATAGTTGTCCCTGTGTAAAGCTTTTCCCAGAGAATAGGTGAAAGAAATTCATTATCATGGATCAGTCTGACAGCATCTCAGAAAGGTAACTGTTGAATGTGGAAGCTAGTAAGAAGATGGCACAGGCAAATACCAGAGTAAGTAACAACCCAGAGTAAATGACACTCAAAAATTAATAAATCTAGAAATCTTGCAGAGAAAACAAGTAGAGAAATGGATCAAAATCATAGATGAAATAGGAGCACTTCTTATCCTTTCTACACATACAGCCATCATGTCTTTTGCAAAACCTTACTGTTAATGTATATAAGTATGCTTCTTCAGCTGCTGCATATAAATGCATATAAATGAATGTATCACAGAGTCCAGCAGGCTTTATATGTCTATCCATATTTTCTGATGCCTACATTACATTCATCTTGGTTTAGTTATACATCAAAATTCCAGTAAATTAAAAATATTTCTCTAAAATCTATCAATTTTTCAAAGTGACTCTCAAATTTCAAATTCTACTGCATATGGTAAGCATTCCAGGTTTGACAGTACTTGGGAAAGGATCTTCCCGTGCATAATGTTTTGAAAGAAATCCAAAAACAACAAAACAAAAAAACAAAAAAAACCCCAAACCAACCAAAAAAAAAAAAAAAAAAACCAAAACAACCCCACACCACAAATGCCCCCCTCTCAAAAGTCCTTCTCAGGTTATCACATTGTTTTCATTCTTCAACATATATCTGGGGTTCAAAATCCAGCCACCCCTCACACTCAAACAGTTTGACTTTAGCTAAATGAAACTGTACTAATACAAAATCAAACTTCTGAAGGAGCTTGCATCTCAACAAATGTCTATAGAAGAGTGGAAAGCACTGTCCAACTACCCTAAATTCTAAGACAGAATTTTAAAAAGTTTCACTAAGTTTGTTGAGTACCAGATAAAAAACTAGTAGTTCCTCATAAGAAATAAAGGTACCCTTCAGTTCAGAATTCCTACAATTTTCTCTTCTGAAAATCTTTCATTTAACCATACATAGGAGCAGCTAAAATCAAATTATTTCTAGACAGATAGTGATGAAAAATACATGGCAGTAGATATTATGCAAAATCCTATGCAGATAAAAACTTCAACTATTACATGTCAAATACTATTCATAGACACTTTATTTTCCATAGGTCTATTGGCATCAAATGCCACCATGAAAAGGTTTTATTTTAAAAAATCAGGTCATTTATATGATGTAATAGTGATCTTAGAGACTTGTGAGAATATTTTTAAAATCATAGCAAGACCTTACTCAAGGCAGCTTTCAAGGAAACTGTGAAGGTCTATGAAAAATCAAAACCTACTCAAATAAAACACACACTCAATGGTTTGAAACATGGAGAAGGACCATACCAGGTTTAGGGGAAAGATGACGTATAACAGTTTCCTTTTTAAACAGAATCCTTTTTAAACATTGAAGAACAGTTTCTCTGTTTTCAGAATGCTATGAATGTGAAGAAAATTGGAAAAATTTAGCCTTTTTTACAAAAATTTCACAAAATGATTTAACGTCCCTAATTCATATTCCTAATTTACACAATTACTATGTGTAAATAGTATATATATAGAATATTGTATTGCATTTTTAGAGATGATCTGACTAAAATTTTCTTTCTTTCTCACTTCTTCTCTTTGCCATAAAATTTTCTTTACTTTGTAATTTTTGTATACTTTTTATAGGTAGAGAACAGGTTCCTGAAACTTTAAGTGCATATAAATATAAGATGCACATTTAGCAAAAAATAGTAATTTTGCTCCATTCCATCTTTGCCCCCTAAAAATATTGGTCTGTCTTATTTTTATTTTTCATATAAATAATGCAATAATTTAATAAAACATATTTGTCTGGTGATGTTCTATATATAAATGACGGTATCTCCTAAGATAAGCAATTAGAAAGAATTGGGTTTTAAAATTTATTTTTTTTTTTACTCTCTTAAGTTATTAATTCATTGGCTTTCATTTTAGAATCATAGAGCTGGGAAAAAGTGTATATAATCATCAGTAGTGAGCTAATGAAAATCCATAGAGTGTTCTTCTATTCTCCTTTGAACTTTTACTAAAGAATAGAACATATCAATTAACAAACAGCTGTGAAGACTATTTTTGCCTGTGACTGGAATCCATCTCTTGAATGGATTTCATCTTACAAAATGCAGATGTGTATGGCACAGAGTTAGTCACTTTAAAAAATGCCTTTGTGCAAAAGTAAGAAACACTTTTTGGTGTTAGGTCTTCTCATCCTAAAAAAGACACCTGAAACTGTCTATCTTTTCAAAAAGTCTACTTTCTCCATTACTTCTAAAGGAAGCTTTTCTGGGCCCCCACTCTTGAAACTTGAAAAACCAAATGGCAATTATGATCCATCAAAAACTCAGTACACAGCAAGAGTGCACAGAAAGTTTTTATCCCTTTAGCTAAGCTTCCTGCCAGAGAATTGAGTATATTTTTCTTATGGAAAGCTGTAACTTAATCTTATATTAATAATCTGTTTTTCTAGGTGGTGGCATGGGTGATGGTTTTAGAGAAAAAAGAGAAGCAACTGCTTCAGCTTTCTGTGGCTCAAGAAATCACCAACTGCAAAATTCCCAAGGGCAGGAAGCTGGCTTTCACTATTGGAGAAAAACAACATGCTCCTTTGGAATGGTATTTTGAACTGTTTTTTGGGTTTCCAGAACTGCAAGAACTGGTACAGAGCAGGACAGAAGATGCTGGCATTTTGTGATTTTTTCACTGTGAAAAATCTATTCATACCTTAAATTCAGTGTGTTCATTTTGTTCTCTTCTCATAGAAAATTTGGTATATGAGGAAAATACAATTAAAATAAGGTAATAAAAATGCAAAGAAAGAATGTCACTTCTGCAGTTTTTTGATGAATTGTATTATTAATCTACTCAAGAGATTAAGAGGAAAAATGATCATTTGGATTCTGAGCTGCTGCTAGTGCTAACAGAACTTCTTTTTAGTCCAAACTTTTTTGCTTTGGGTGTCACAAATATAAACCATCTGGTATGCCAGCTGCCCATGTTCCTTTTTACATATGCATCAAGAAAAGGTTGAAAAATTCCAAAATTGCAGACATTATCCTTTTTCTGCTCATCATCATCATCCTCATCATTATAATCTTTTTATCATTTTAACATATGACTTGGCTGCTTCCTGTCTCTTAGATCTCTTGACGTTCTGGAAGGTAGAGTTTTGTTCTGCTCCCAATGTGTGCTCTGTGTGATTTAAAAGATTCAGAAATCTGGAATATATCTTATTACATTTTTACTGTTCACTAGTTGCAATTTTGTTTCACAAGTTAACATAAATTTTATTACTAAATTTATCTACCTGTCTGTTTTTAGAAAAGGTTAATTTCTCAATGCAAGATGATTTTAAATACAGTTGAAGAGTACATTAAATTTAACCTGAGGTTGAGATTTGTTCTCTTCATTTCATGTAATTTCATTTACAAATTTTTACCAGAACTACTCTAAGTTGTGTATTCTGCTTAATTATACCGGCTGAATTATACCCTGAATTATACCCTATTATTCTGCTGAATCATACCATATGTCCAGTTTATCATCTTTCAGCCTGAGAAAAGCAAAAAATGTAATTAAGTGTCAGAGGTTTGCTCATATCAGTAAGCTGTTCCAGGCACAGTTTCACTCAGTTTAAAGAGAATCCTAGGATGCTGGTCCATCATTCTCAATAATTGTCCTGAATGTTATTCAAAGTTTTTTTCAGGCAATTCGTGAGAAATCAGCTTTTCTATAGGTAACATAAAGCTATCATTTTCAATATAAATTCTTGTTTATACATCAGGGGGAAAAAAATATCCAGAGAAGGACTTGGATTTGTGTTAGAATCTTTCCTATGGGTAGATATGATCCTTGTCTTGAATGGGGTCTGTGAATTTGGAGAGGCATCAAGGACTAAAAATTTGAAGGTTGATTTCACAGGTAATTACTCCATATTTGGGAGCACAGTGTGGAAAAAACTAAATGAGCAGCACACTAGTCCTTCCTTCAGGAAATCCACACCTTCAGCTAAGGTAATCAAGGGAACCTTATATCACTGTACAACAAAAGCAAGCTACAAGAAAATCAACCTTATCACTAAAAATCAGACCAATTATACTCACATACCAATACGTGCTACAATTTTGTTCTATGCTTGCATATTCCCAATGTTAACCTTCTCAGCTTAGCAGGACAAGAAATTTAAATTCTGAAGGATGTTGGAAAAAAAGTTGACCTAAAACACTTTGTCATGGCTCATTGTAGATGCTATCAAGCAGTAGAACAACTGTTCTGAATTAATGTCCGAAAAGGCTCTATAAAAGGAAGACATATGCAATGTGAAAGGGATGTACATATTTAATCACATAAATCAGAATTTAAATAAATAAATAAACAAGTAAATATTCATGCTTTCTTGTAGGGAGAATTTTTAATCAAATAAGAACAATAATTGATAAAAAGTCATGTGACTTTCTGTGTAAGACCTGGGAAAAAAACAACATAAGACTTCAGAACACAGGTTAGCATTTACTCAGCTACCGGTTAATGGTTAGAAAATAGTATTTGATTCTATTGCTACAGTAAAATCTGGAAGTTCATCTCTGCTGGTTATCTACTTTAAATTACAAAAATAGTTATGTCTGTTGGTATAATATTACCATGAATTAACACTGCAAGTACATTATTCAAAAGTCCAATACGAAAGATCTTCTGTTCTAAGAATTTACTCTTTTATCCCATCAATCTTTTTAATCTACTTGAATAAATACGAGGATAATTTTTTCTCTTCTGGGACATAAGCAAGGTAACGTATGTATTGTCTACACATAACCAAGTCCATTATACCAAATATATTATGTACCAAAGCCTTTAAATTAATATTATATCTAATGGCCTGAATGTATTTAACGTTTATCTTTTTTTCATAAACTCTTAATATAATAATAATTCAGGAAGGTACTAAGCTAATTGAAGAAAAAATACTAGAAAAATTAATTTTTTCACTCATGATAACACAATAATAACTCTATTGTTGGAACACCATTAGACATTAAATTTTTCATCAAACTGATTTAGTTTGTACATCCTTTTAGTTTAGGTTTAGGTTTTTCACCCAGAGGGTTCTTGAACAATAGAACAGGGTCCCCTGGGAAGTGGCCACAACACCAACCTGACAGATTTCAAGAAGCATTTGGACAACACTCTCAAGCACACGATGTGATTATTTGTGTGTCCTGTGCAGGGCCGGGATTTGGATTTGATGATCCTGATGGGGCTTTTCCAAATCACTATATCCTATTCTACTATCTTGTCTCTTGAAGCTGAATGACAACATCTTGCCAGTTAGGCATCTAAATCTTTCAGTTCTAGGAGTAAGAGACACCGCTGACATAGGAGCAGTCACATACTAACCTGTCCTTCTACAACCAGTGACCCTGGTGATTGCAGAGACTCAGTAAATTGCTGTGAATTATAAAGATGCAATATACTGATAATCTGTGTTCCCTAGATTGTGTCTAAGAAAGAAATTTTAGCTATCAGTATAGGGTAGTAAGAGATTAGATTGCTGGAAAAAAAATCTTACCTTGATTTTGCTTCCACACCATTACTCTTTAATTCTTTTACAAGTATCTTAGCACCAGCACCAAATGTATGTTATGCCGCCCTTAAGGAACAGCAGGATTGGAGAGAATTGGGAATTTGGCAAAGTGATAATTGAGAGATGAATCTCACAGAAAGTGATAGATAAAACATTCTGAAATGTTAACAAGAAGAGTGAATGTGTAATGCAAAAGAAGAAAAAGAAAAAAAATCCTTTAATATGCGTAACAAATAAAACTTGATAGATATGATGACATAATTTTTGCAGTTTAATTGTGCTATAAAAATGAAGTAATGAGTGCTTGTTACAGCCACCTGATCAAACATGTGAGTAACCTTGTTAGTGACGGAATGAAAATGATTAGAACTCCACAAGAAAATAATTGTTTAATAAATGTTAGGTGGTTTTGCGTGAAGTCCACCATGTAATTTTGTACCTTTAATGACAACAACCGGAGCTTATCTCTTGGACTTTCAACTCATGACAATATTTTTTCCCTCTAGTGAAAAAAACAGCACCTACAAGAGTCTAGTTAGATAAACTAGGCTCTTTCAAGAGAGAGGTGAAAGGATGGATGCAGATGATGACAATGTTGGCAGGTTTCTAGCTTACTCTATGACTCACTATAGAATATTTCTCACATGCTGTTATTAGCATAGAAATTTGGGACCAGCACTATGAAGGTGATAGCTTGCTATATCAAGAAGTGTTTTAAGGAGATAATTAGTAGTGATAAAATGCCAGCGCTTCTGACTGTGTGAGAAAAGGTGTGTAGTCAGCTCAAGAATCAATTGTCATTTTATACTATATCTATAAGCTAACCTGCCTTGGGAGATCTTAAAAGTTTATTTTTTTAATGAGAGTGGGTTTTTTCTTTAAAAATTAATGACAGCAGTTTTCACAATAGTGCAGAACCCCTGAAGATAACAGTGAAAATACAGCTATGGGTAGGAACAAAAAAAATTGAAAGCTTTGCTAAAATAAAAAATTTCTCCTCATTTATACTGACAGAAATTGCTCGAATTTGGTTTTCCAGCACTTTAATAAAAAGTTGTTTTTCATGAAAGACCAGGGCTATGACATAATAAATTTCTATTTTCTTTAGATGTATGCCCAAAAGCTTTTTGATTCTCAAATCAATTTACTGCTAAAACGGAAAATTGTTCTATATCACCTGCACCCAAGAAAAAGAGGTAGAGCTTTTGTTCTGAGTCTGATAGAAGATCAGCTCTAAAGAATAGCTTAATGGAAAACTTGACAAAAATGCCAGTTACAAATACTAAAACAATAATTCTGAAGCAGCCATCACTGCTGTGATGTAATGTTATTTCTTGTAGCCATTTACCATAGTCTGAGAGTAACATCTTTCCAGTTTTTTAGCACCTGTTCTTCCTAATGTAAAGTACTTCTTCCCACTACCTATAATCAAAGATTCTAGCATTTATTAAGCTGGAGAAAAAATGTTTCATTGAATTAAGCTAATGATTCTCAGACCAATAGAAATACTTTACTTTAGTCCATTTGAACAATTACCTCTATTTATAAAATAAAATAATACTGTCTCCAGCTATAAACTGCTAAGGTACTTCATTGTATTTTCCACAGAAAACGATGCCCTGTGTAGAAGACTTTTTTATGTTTTGTTTTATTTTGTCCATATTGGTCAATGGCTGAAAGCAAAGTTCACAAAAAATACCATAGAATGGCATAATTACACAACTTTGTTCACTAGTAACAACTTAAAATTACTTAGATTTATTGCTTAAACTAATTCAAGTATTTTTGATCTTCCAGGAGCTTGGTCTTGCAATTACAAAAAAAATACTTTCACTGTTAAGCATATTTTTAATTCTCTATATATTTTATCTCTTCATTGATGATTGTTCTTTGAATTACATGAAAGTTTCCTTAGTATTTTTCAAATTTGGTTTTTGCTTATACAAATTTAAATTGAATCCTTCTTAGATGTTTGCCAACTAAACTTGTACATATTCTGATTTAGTTGATGAATTATTGTCTGTGTAGTGGAAAGATGAAAAATAATGTATTAGAGAATATTGTAGATTATCGTCTCATTTAATCTTTGCTGTTGACTGGTTCTTGTGCAAGCAGCACCTAGTGATTTCAATATTATTCCATTGACACACTGCTCTAGCAAAGATTTAAATTTCAAGGTGCTTGACAACAGTTCGAGTTGTTGATGTTTATTTTCTGCCCTGTTTATATTCATGCTTCATCTCCGTTTGCAGAGTCACACATAGGCAAACACATTAATGAAAGGGAAAGCATCATAGCAATGTTGATGGAATGTTAGATGGTATGTTTGAAAGGTAAATATAACATTACTGGGGTCTGCCTTCATTAGAAAAGTGCTGTTTTATAAACCTGTAAAGTTGTATAATTTATATGATCATAGTGAGAAAAATCAAGGTTTTTTCTCTATATTTCTCTCTCTACAGACCTTTAGGGTCAAAAATTGAAAATGTAGCCAATAAAACATAATGCAGAAAATTGTTTTTGCTCGACTTTAACACAAAGAAAATGAGTAAATAAAATGAAATAAAAGTAAGACTCTTCTTCCTATACACATAATGAATATGACTTTTTCTCATATTATTTCACATCTTAGGCCTTGAGTCAATCTGCTATTCATAAGTAGTGAGGTACTAAGGAGAGAAATAGAGTTCACAACTAAAAAAAAATGCAGAAAATCTTTTTGGTCATTGACATGTTCCCTCATAACTGCAGAAATCTACTTTATGGTAGAGGAAGTCTCCCAGGTAGGAAGCAAAGCATTTATTTATCACTAGCATTCTCAATTGATCTACCTGGTAGATCACTCCTTTGACAGAACTGTCCCTCTAGAATAAAGATAGGTCCTTAATTAGCTTTACTAATGACCAAATTCTAATGATTCCCAGAAATAAGGAGAATAGAGGAAAAAACCTATTGAATAAAAGAAAAACAATTTAAACCATGTTTTGAGGCAAATCAGCAAATGACTCAGTAAATGACTCAAAAAATCATCCTTACCAAAAAAAAAAAAAAAAAAAAGTTTTTTAATACTTCAGTCCTTT
>VZUI01049945.1:0-69151 GCA_013401135.1 Cettia cetti
CATCCATCCATCCATCCATCCATCCATCCATCCATCCATCCATCCATCCATCCATCCATCCATCCATCCATCTCCTTGTCTGTATACTGCGGATCGACCCAACCCATTACACTTGACCTTGTTGGATCTCCTGAGGCTGACATGGGACCATTTCTCAAGCCTGTTAAAAACCTGCTGGATGGAATTCCTTCTCTCCAGGGGATTGTGCAACTTCATGTCACCCACAAATTGGGTTAGTCTTCAATCTAATTGTCTGTGTCCCCAAAAAAAGATTACAAAGGTAGAGGAGAGTTCCCTCGGAGTGAGGGAATTATGTCTTCAGACAAAAATGAAGAAATCCTGGAGAGGGTAGAGCAGCATGTCAGGAGAGAGAATTTCAGAATATGCTATAAAAACAAACAAAAAAATTGAATATGCAGTGAGCATGGCTGATCAGAAAATTAAGCTGTAGGGATTAACGGCTGAATTCCTAGGGCTGCATTGTTCCTGATATTTGTGGGCTTGTCTCCAGGTTATGATCATTCCTAACATTTGCTCCGTGGAAAGAGGTAAAAGACTAAAATCAGAGACATCTCTTACAATCATCGAGTACTCTGCTAAATCCAACAAGAGGAAAAGCCTGTAATAGCTCAGCTGTTCTCTTTCTGTCATAATTAGGAAATAGAACTTGGTTTCACGGAAGAAGAAAATAAGGGCAGTGTGATACAACAAAATACAAGGCTCCAATAAGAGTTAAGTTCAGGAAATTTTGGTTTCTTTCTTCCAAATAACGGGTTACATGGTGGGGAAAAAACCCATGTCAATACGTCTCAATTTAATTTTTTGAAAAAAGACAAACTTGAATTGGTATGATTACCTCTGACCTTAAAAGTTGATGGTACTTTTGCTCTTATTTTACTAAATTTAGTTATCTATGAACCTCTGTCACTATGTGATTATGACAGAAAACAACCCCACATTCTCCAATTCGGAACCAATATTTTGTCCTCTCTTAGGTGTTTTCTGTCATTCCAAAAATGAAAAAAAAAAGCTAAACCAGGTCTTCAGTGAAGTATCATACATAATTTTTTTTAAAAAAAGTACTCAGCCATGATAAAATTCCAAAACAAATTCGTAGAAGAAACCTACAGGCCCATTTGAATGATTTTTCTTTTATACCAAGAGCCTTATTGGTAGCACACATAATCAAGCTTTTACCAGAGTGTATTTCCATCACTTTCCTTCAAACAGTGAAAACATTTTTTCCTGTGCTTTTTGACTTCTTTTGTGCTTTTCCTTCTGTCTCTTAATACTCATTTTAAATAGAGACAGTCCACTCTTAAATTTGCCTGATGGGAAACATGGTGTTAATTAAAACACAGGAACAATCACTTGTCAGGGGAATGGGAGAGAACTCAAGCACACATATAAACACTTGAAATTCAAGTTTCCTGTTGGGAGCAAGATAAGAGTTCTCAATCTGAACCTGGGAGAAAGGACATGCTGTTCCTCCAGATGTTCAATTAAGCATCACACATCGAGGCAGAAAAATTAGATAGAAGGTGATCTCTCTAAGCAAATGAGTTCAGGTGATGAGACCTTTGCTTCCCTTGACAGAATGCAAGAAATCCTAAGGGAAGCTTTTAAAAAGTTTTTAGGAATTTCCATGTGCTCCAGATTACAGAAACAAAAATAAAAATAAAAAAGAAAACAAACAAACAAACAAAAACAAGAACAAAACAAACAGAAACCCAAACAAACAAAAAAATCCCACAGCTGTTTCTGCCTTTTAATTCTGAAAGGTCCTAATACTCCAGTCCCTTCTGGGGCTGAACTATTGCAAAGATTATTAAAGGTCAAAATAATTTCCACAACCAGAAAACACTGTTTCTTGTGCTGTTGGGAAGGAAAAGTTATAAAAGTATTGAAAACTCTTAAGTCAGATGATTTCAGTGAGACTGGTCTCTAAACAGCATCCACAGATACTTTACAAATACAAACAAAACCATACCCACTCTCAAAAACACCTATGGTTTTGTTAGTAATAAAAAAAAAGTAAAGAAAACCCCTCAAAATCCTATACCAAGACAAAAAAAAACCCAAAAAACCCAAAAACCAAAAAAAACCCCACCAAACAAAAACTAACCACGCCCCCCTACACTAAACAAAACAAAATTTCAGCATTATAGCATTTAATGTCATTCTGAGAACAGAAAACAAGACTGATAGCTGCCAAAACCACGTCTTATTATTGCATCTTAAGTTTCCTAGGAACCCCAAATAAACAACAGAACATCTATGGAAAATGTTTTTGCAGATGGTAGTTAGACACCTGACAGGCTTCAGCTGAAACGTAGTTTTCCTTAGCAAATAAAAAAAAGAAGCATTAAAAATTAAAAGATAAGAGATCAGGCAATGGCACAACCTTCTCAGTTTTAATTTCTTTAAACTGAATTTGCAGGGTTTCTCTCAACTTTCCCTGTGAATCAGGATTAAGGGGCTTTTCAGACATGATTGCAATAAATTAAGTGTGCATTCCCTCCATGCTGGGAGGGAATGTCACACTCAAAATCTCAATATGGGAAAAAGTGAGCATGCTACATATATGGAGCTAAGGATTTATTATCAGCCTAGTGAATGTTTTTAACATTCAGCTAGGCCAAATACTCAAATACAGAAAATTCACAATGATTAAAACTGTTACATGTAGAATGTACAATGTTACAATGACTAAACGTATACTTATGTATGCCTGTGTTCCCTGTGTGGGTCCCATGGCATTCCCCAGGCGGAGAGCTGGGGAATGTCATGGACCCAGCAACGTCCTCAGCTCTCTCTGGGACAAGTGGAATGCTGGCAGTGGCATTCCTTGTCAAAGCAGTTCAGGATTCTTTGCATATATTTGTGTACCATGACCTGCTCCCTTCTTCCGGGGAAGAAGTGAAAGCTCCCCCACAGCCACCCAACATCCCTGGGGCTGTCAGCCCCTTCCCCAGTGGCATTCCCAGAACTGGACTAAGACAGTCTGGGAAATGGGAACCCAGCTCAGCCTCTCAGGGCAAGGGCAGCCCAGTCCCCCTGGGACCCAGCACAGCCCAACTCCTGCCCTGACAGCATTTACATGTTAACATGATTTTGCTCTTTCCAGGTACATGTAGCTACCTACTTTATTAGATTTATTCTCCAGCTGTTCTCCAGCATGATTCATCTGCTAAATAAAGAGATTGGCACCATTTGGATTTTGTGCTAGACATGGCTAGGCTGGGGAGCTATAATTCATATTTCACTTTCTGAACTCATTTCAATGCCTGCTTGCCAGACTTTTAAGGTTACTCAGGATTATCCATCTCTCACTTTCACTCAGTTTAGTAAGAGTCTTAATCAGGATAAGACTCATTTGCTTCAATAGGATTTATTGCTTAAATTAGGCAGAAGCTTAAGACTCTAATTCAGCAAGGTGTTAAATCATTACAGCCTGCCTGTCAAAACAGTAACCCCAATGGAAACAGTGATTTAACACCTATTTAAACTCTTAAATATATATATATATAATTTTAGTACTGTTCAGAATATACAGGAACATAAGCGCATGCTTGAACTCACATACTACATGCTTTGATGCATGGATTTCATATTCTTTGAATTACGGCATTAACAAGTTAGGAAAAGGATTTACAAACTCTTCTATCCTTTTTCCCTGATAATCTCACCAGGAAATCTATTATACGTATATACAGAAGCTTCAGTTAAAGGGGAAAAATCCTTCATTTTTTATTAGTAGTAGAAGAGTTATTTGATTAGCATTTTGGCGAAGAATAGGAGCCCTTTAGGTTGTTATGCAGGTGTTCATAAAATAGGTGAAAATGAAAACTTGGAAAGGCTATAAAATGTTATTACCATGATGAACTTACTGGAACAGAGATCAAAGTCAGCTCAAAGTTATCAAAACTTTGAAGAACTGCAGAACTATACAAATACCTATTTTTAATTAAAGTATTTATAGGGGAGATAAATTTCCATTCAATCAGTATTAATCACAGCCCTCATGATAAAAGTTTTTAAATCTTTTCTTGAAATAGTTTTACTTATTGTTACTATGTGGGCAAAAGGACTGATCAAAAGGCTTCTGGGCATCCATTTTTCCTTCTGCTTTGTTTGTTAGTATGAATGCTCAGCTGCTACTGGACATCAGACCAAAGCATATCACTGCATGTAAACTCCAGGTCCAATAATTTTGTATATAAAATGTATTAATTATCTGTTTATGAGATAACATAGAATCATTCCAACATAGGAAAAGGGTACAGGAGTATTCTTAGTCATGTTTTGCATGTCTTTCTGAATAGTGACTTGAGCAGTTTCCTAAATTGAGATAATCTCCCAAACTAGACATGAGGGCAGAAGGACTTGCTTCAATAAACAAGCCCCAGCAGTTTAACAAACCTAACAAGGTAACAGTCACTCAAGGTAATAATATAATTATTTGGAATCCAATAACCTGACAGTTCATTTACTTTTTTGAGCTATACTGCCAGGTTGAGATCAAGGAATACAAAGCAGCTACTTTCAAAGTAAACAAAATACAAGGCTGGAGCAGTCTCTGGGCACCTTAGTTAAGAAGTAGATTTATGTTCAGTGAAACCTCCTTTTATACATACCTTTTTTATCTACCTTTATTAGAACGGTTGAGTAGCACATAGTCTGCAGTAGCAAAGTTTGGGTTTTTTTTTTCCTTTTGTATCCTACAATAAATATGGCTGAAGATACAATTTGAAAATGAAGAGTACTTTTCAAAGTTACCTAAGCAGGAATTTAACCAAATTAGATTTTTGAGAAGAAAATTATCAGAGGAGCAACAACAAAGATAAACTCTCTCCCTAATGGCAAGATGTGTATTTACTGTAATGACACAAGTATATATATTTATCTGAATACAACATGACAGAAATAGTACCTATTACCTTGCACCATGGGATTACCACACTTTCCAGTAAAATTCCTGCTGGGATGTCACACCTCACTGGCATCTAAACTTGTATCGACCACTTTCTAAGGACAAATGAAGGCAGAGATTCCTTTCCTTGTAAAACCAAAAGCAATTTAAAATTTAATAAGTATCCAGCTACAGATTTTTTTAACTTGAATTCAAAAGAATAAGAACGAATCGATGGAGATATACCAGGAAAATGCAGAATTTCTTCTTGTGAAAACTGTGCTCTTAATAAGCAGACTTTTTTTAAAAAAATCTCTTTTTTTGAGGCATGTGTGAGCAGTATCTAACAAAATGGGGCGGGGTAATACAGCTTCTCAAGCCTCCATGCACTAATAGAGAACAGAAAAATGACAACAGTAAAGTTTTTTGGCTTTGAATCTTTCAAATACTTGAATTCAAGCAGCAAGTTTGAAACTACCACCTTAAACACAAGAGATAAGGGAAGAATTCTTATAAATTAATTTGCATCTCAGTTTTTATTGAAAAAGAATGCTAAATCCTGCCAGGAAAAGCACAAATTTACTTTTGTTTATGCATGCCAATGAATACTGATAGGTATAATTCATAGTCAGTTTGCAATTTATGCCTCATTCTGTAGTGAGTGGTCAATTAAGAGTTTTAACATTATGTCAGCAAAGAAGGAGATATAGCACATATTTTTAATTATGTGTAGATGTGTTTATATTTTGATATTTAACCCATAAATTGCACAACTACCAAACCCATGAATGGATGGAGAACACAAAAAAGAATATACAGATTTTTTTCTTGTGAAAACCGGGCTGCTAATAAGCAGTAGGGTTTTTTTTTTTTTTGGTTTTTTTTTTGGTTTTTTTTGGTTTTTTTTTTTTTGGCATGTGTAAGCAACATTTATTATTATTTGGGCATACACACATTTTCTACTCATCTCCATCAAAATCAAGGTAGACAGTGGCAGGACCAAAGCCATGATCAGTTAAATAGTTTTCTTTGGGCTTCCATTTTATCTGCAGATGCAGCATTGCAATAAACCACCCCATCTACAACCAAGACAATCCCAAAAATATTAAAATATCTCCATTAAATTTCTGAATTTTAAACAGCAAAGGTATAGAATATTTTTCACATTTGTGGCGTCTTTAGGTTTCTTTGAAACCACGCGAAAGTTTCTTGTACTTTGGACATTTTACATTGGCATACTATTGAATTTTATTGAAATAATATACCTCCTATTCAGGTACAGGCTTTTAGTCTGTTTCTTTTAAGAATGATTCACAGAGGTCTGAGGTTCAGTCACTGCACACTTTCAGAAAAAATCCATTTGTCTCACATCTCCTGCTTTGAGTCCAAGCCTAGTTGCGCAGACTTACTTATTTTCAGCCTTGGCAGGCATTTAATTTTCACTACTACTTTTAGCTGAACAAACTACTGCATATCCAAGAAGAAGCTGGGGGAAGAGGAAAGAAAGGGAGAAGAAGATATCTAAAATTTTATCGTCTCCACAGAGCCAAAATACATTATAACCTCATCTAAATGAGACTGTGATAGCAAGCCTATCTGTCCATGGTAGGTAACTCCTCTTCCCTAATCAGCATTCCTCAATTTGACACTAATGTATTCTAACAAGGACAGCCAGAAGTTGTGTAAAAATAAAGAGAGATTTGGCAAATAGCTGAAGCTGTCAATACTCACACGTAACTCAAGGTCACTGTGTCAAATAACTCACTTCAGCTTGTGCAGAACAGCAAATTGACATGAGAAGACAGATTTTCAGAGCCCTGTCTCTGCTTGCTGTAGGACAGATTCCAGGCAGATTTCAAATTGGGTGTTTTGAAATTTAAACACTGAAGTATCACAGTTTCATCATCTCTATCATTTCTGCCTGTGGGCAAATTAAATTGAAGGCTTTCAAGAAATGCTTCATTCAAAGTTAACATGAGTATATGTTGTGCCACATAAACAGGACTTGGAAAAGTGTATCTGCTACACCACTATGAAACATAAATGAAAGAGGCAGATTAAAAGTATAGAAAAGGGATACTGAATGTCAGGGACAAAACAACATCGTGTTAGTCTGAAGACATGAGAAAGATACAAGAGGTAGAAATTTCAGTATTACATTACTTTTAATTACACAATAACAAAGGAGGCTCCAGCTGGAACTTGGATATGGTTGTTCATGAGGCAAAACTGGATATAATATGATTTAGATTAGATTTAACATTAGAAAGAAACAGGTTCATTGAAATAAACTACAGATAGAGGAAAGAACAAGATAAGGTAAGAGCTGTAAAGAAAAAAGTATAGAGTAACACAGGAAACTCATGTATAAACTGAGTAAAGCCTCTCTCAGTATATGAATTAAATATTATGTCAAAGTCAAAACTATTTATGGGATACAGACTCTATTAAACTAGCATTTAGAGTAATTTCTAAAAGTTATTCTGGTCATTATGGCCCTATGGAAAATTTAGACCTTAAACACAGAGAGTTTTAGTAACTGCAATGATATTCCTGTCCATACTTCTTTGGTCTAAACAACTGTATATGTGTGAGATATATTTCACTATTTTTTAATTTAAGTTTTTTAGTCAAACTATGAAAAGATTCAAAGCTCCTAAAAAATGCATGGTGAATAACTGAGTGGGGAATGGGGGTTCACACCAATATACTGCTGATTTTGCCATTGAAAATTCTACTGCATATATTGACAACTTCAAATACAAAATAAAAACAAACCAGAAAAAAACAGAAGAAACCTGCAAATATCTGAGAAAAAAAGGTGAGGTTTGCATTATACACTTAAAAAGTGACAAGTCTATCACTATCCCATTAAAGAACAACACCATCCACATTTGACAGGAAAAAGTATTGTATCTCCCTGCCTTATAGGTGGAAGTATGTTACTGGATTCTGGAACTTGGGACCTCCTGATGCATTTGATGGAGTTAATAACAGCTGTTCCATTGAAACAAGCATTTTGGAATTTAAAAAAAGCCCCCACCATATTATAACAAGTATTTGTAGCTATTTTGCAACATAATAATAAATGAAGCAACAAAAAAGCTGGTTTTAAACACAAAAATCATTTCTAAAGAGATATTTTAAACAATCGATGTTATTTTCCTTTCTAAAAAGCTGTTATTTCTAAATACAAAAAGAAAAAAAACCCCCAACAAATTAACCAAACAAATTAGCAGGTGCTCTTATCTTGGAAAAAGAAGCCAAACCAAACTCACAGCTGAAAAAGGCCATTCAAAGTAATTTTTTCTGCTTACTGCTTTATATATAATTTTTGGTATATTTTCCAAAATGTCTAGTGGTTTAAAAAAAAATATTTTCATATTACAAGTCTCTGTTTGTACAATCCAGCCCAGCTCATCTAATATATGTAATTTGTTGGAACTCACTTTAATACAGAGCAAGGTATAGCAAAATCCATTAACCTAATATTTTTGAACAAAAAAAACATATTCTTTTCTCTTGTACCCTTGATAAAGTCAAAAGGAAAAAGATAAAACTTTTGTCAAGTCATTCATTAGAATTTAGTCACCAAGTTCTGAGAGTAGAGGGCTGATATTTGTATGTTTTGGCAACTTTTTAAGTGCACTGAAACGGAAAGTTTCTCTGGAAACTTCTGAACTTAAAACATGAGTTTATGTATTTAACAGACTGATGGAGAACTTTAAGACACATAGCTGGAGACACTTGACTTAGAGTTAATTACATTTGCGTGTATTTTCCTTATACTTTTCATTCTAGCGTTTTTCTTTCTGAAAGACTCACTTAGCCTCAAAAAAAGTTGTAAAGCAAGTAATGCAAAAGCTCCTTTCTGCATTTTTTTTATTTCAATGACGTTTGAATATACTATTAGGAAAAAGGAATAGAAAATCTAGACTGCAGACCACATTTGCACTGAATTTCAGACTATACATTAAATACCTGGAATGATCTTACACCAAACCCAGAGAGGAAAACTTTCCCATTAAAATGCTGTATAAACATACATTTTCATTAAATCCTCCTCATAGTGCAGATTAAAATTTATACAAGTTCATTAGTAGCTAATAGACACTTAGGCTGTGCCCAAATGTTGTTGTGTGATCTCTGTGATGTGACTACTGATCAGGAGTTTTAAGTAAGAGCAAACAGAAGCAGCATATAATTGTGCACAGAGATGACATGCTTATGTTTATATATGCAATCAGAGCTTCTCGAGTCTTTTTTCCTGATAAAAGATTCAGCTGAGGGTAAAAAAAAATGTAGACCCAAAAACAGGTTATAGAGACAGCATGGATTGCCTGCTGGAGGAAGTCACAGGAAGGCCAAATAATAATATATAAGACAGGTATAAGCAAAAAGTTCCAAAGCAAAGAAAGGAAGATACTGAGTTACATGAGTAAAACATTAAACATAAGACAACTTCAATTTTTTTTTTTTTTTGGAAAGAGTTCACACCACAATTATGAAATCTAGAAATCTCAGTGAAGATACAATCTGGTCAACACGCATTATGAATTAACATCAAAACATGTTTTCTCTTTTTGTATTCTTGGAGGATTCATTTCTTTCCGTTTGATCAAAACCGTTTTTTTAAAAAAATCCCCTCCATCTCCCTATGTGTTTAGACACTGATTTCTCTTTATGGATCCCTCTACCTAAAGAGAAAATAGTTTGATATTTCAGAATTCAAGTTGTATTCAAGAAAATTAACTGTATCTTAGACCAAACTAGCACAAGAGGGTCCAATTCAAAGCCTTTTAAAAATTGCATGCATATGACATCAGAAGATATTAGTAAGAGATCTTGTATTTCATGTGCAGATGACAATAAAGCCCTGCTATCTTAGCAAGGTCATTGATTATGGAACAGCATAATTTAAAAAAGTGTTTAGTTTCTGTACATTAACAGGCACACATAAAAATTATCTATCCTGAATAAGAATATACAAGGAAAACAGAATGGTTCTTGATTTAAAAAAAAATAAAAAGAAAAGGACTAATTATAACTCTTACAGTAATCACTAATTTTTTTTAGCACTCTTTGATTAGTCCTAAAAAGAACTACTGTGATTTTATGGAGCTTCCATCTCCCTAAACTCTCCATTAAATAAATAGTAACTTGGTAAGTGCTGAGCTGAGCTGGTTACTATTACACAATAATATGGGAAATTATTCAACACTGACACTTTGGTGCAGCAGTCAACCTTCTTTCATCAGAGAATACACATCTAAATGTAATAAATAGAATACAACAGTTGATTATTCTGAACTATCAGGCAATGTTTGATTTTCATGCAGGTTTAGAGATTAATATTAACCACTGCATCTTGAAAAATACCTCTGAAAATCTCAGGGTCACACTGGTGATTCAATCATCTTTCAAAGTATCTCTTTATTTAGGGTCAATACTTTGTTCTGAAAGCTTCCTAAATTGGCAGCAGCCTGTGGGTGTGTTACAAGAATATTTTATTAAATGGGAGACAAGGGTCAATCAATTAAATTTAAGAACAGGAGGTATAAACAGCTCCTCATAAAATAAGATGGGACATTCTTCACCTCAAACACTTGACTATGAGATCCAGAGAGGTATTGGAGGGGCAAGCATAATACAAAGATGTCATATTTAGCAATTTTAATGGCATTATTATTGATGAGGATTTCCAGTACTAATTGGGACTGTGTTCATATGGCTGGACCAGTAACAATTTCCATATTGTGATTAGGTCATATCATTTTTTGTTAGGTTAACAATAAATTCTTGGTACTTCTTCTCCTGCATACAATGTAGTCATTCTTCCCTGTAATAACAATTTGTAACTTTGTACATCTCAGTTTATTTTCTTGGACTATATCCCAAAAGCTCCCAAAATAAACTGCATTTACAATTGTTTTAAGTTCTGTGCATAGACATCAGAAAAGCTGGCAGTCCAAACTTGCAGTCCTGTTATATAAAATATGACAGAACAGGAAAAAACATTAAGAAAACAAACAACTCTGTTGTATCTAGTGAAGTGAGATTAAAAAAAAAAAAAAAAAAAAAAAAAAAAAGAGAGATTAAAATAACTGCATTGAAAGCATGTAATAAAATAAAACTTTAAATTCCTGCCAGAGCTGTGTTGTTGCCTCCTTGTACTTTAAGATAATAGAGTCAAAATGTGACTTGGTGATGCTTTCTCACCTGTATCTTTTATCTTTTAATCCTTATTAAATATAAAATTAACTGGCCTTTTTGGATAAAAGGCCAGTTAAGAATTTTTTTGCTTCATACCATTATACTTAATTTTTCATATGTAATGGCACGAAAAACTCAAATTATGTTTTCCGTAATCAAAAAACAGAAGGACTAAGTTAGGTATGAAATTTGGGGTGCAAGGAGCAGAAGGCCTCTATTAAGATTTGCAAACATAACCCTTTTCAGGCAATTGGCTGGATCTAGCTTGGCTTTGGTAGGACTATGTCAGACCACACAAGCATCTTGATCTGCTTAGGGCAAAAACCAGACCTCTTTACCTTGCACATTTACATTTTTTTTAAGGGCTGACACCAAAAATCAGGATGGAGGAAAGCCTTGCCTCTAGACAGGCTGAGAACAAGCACCTGGAATTCTGGTTTTGCAGAGCTGCAGCCTTAAATGTACTCAACGTGAAGAGGAGCAATCATCCAAAATGCCCAACATTGGGAAACAACTGCTTCACTTTCAGCATGTTCTGTTCTGACCAGCCATTTCAAAGGCTGGATCTTTCCTACTTACAGGGTGTGTGGAGCCATTAACAGCCACCTTCCCTGCAATGTGAGCAAAGGCAAAGAACTTACCCTGGTACTCTCTAGAGATCCTGCAGCAGCTGTGCTGAAGAAATGAATGTGAAGAGAAAGAATTTCTGTTGATCAACTTGTAGCTCAGAGAGAGATGGATATGGACAATCCTGCCCCCAGCTAAATCTAGAGTCCCCTCCTCCATACAAAGAAAGATCTATCTAATAGCTGTGATATTTTATCATCCTCTCTTTGTTAACATATTAAATCACACACCAAATCAACGAGCACTAAATTGGATCACAGAAGAAGAGGGGTTTTTCTGACTGGAAGAAGAAAGAACTAAAATGAACCCTAAAATGAAATTTCCTCTTATAGGACACCATCTTTCCAGCAGCTCACTATCCAGCTTTTCCTTCTGTCTTCCTGCTCCATGTTTTCCTGCTTCATTTTCTTCCATAAACACAGTACACATGGAATATAAATTCTTTTGTATCTCTGGCTAACATTTTGTATACAATGAGTTGCTATTTAAGCCATTGGGAATGTCATTAGGATAATAATTATCTAGGCAGTAAAAACTGCTTTTTTCCTCTGTTCAGCCTCCCCTCCCTCCCCCCACCCCATGTTTCTGCACAAGTGAAGGATGTTAATTATCTTTAACAAAAGGTAAAAATCCTTTTAGTGAATGTTAAAAACCCCTAAACTACGTGGCTTTAAATTATCATGCTGTTAACTCTTGCATATTAATAAATTAATTTTAGCTTAACAAATATAGCAGACTTAGCTCAAAATATGTGTACATAGAAGTGTTAGGCAAGAGCTGCACTGAAAAACCTATTTATAAGCCATGGATGAATACAAAGCACCAGCTGTGGGGTATCAGCTCTTTATTTTCTGCACCAGCTTTGTTGCTCCAAGTGCAAGAGGAAGCTCAGACAGACTGCGGTACTTGAGAATGGGTTATACCTGTACAAACTCCATCTACTGAAGTTAAATGGAAGACGTAAGAAAAAACCTGTATGGTGAATCAGAATTAATAGTGAAGATTGTCCATTATCCTATCTATTTCTGTAGAGTAAAGCATAACAAAAAGCCTACTTCTAAATTCCTTAAATGGGGACTGAGTTGGGTTCCACCATAAAAGCTAAACTTTGAAAAAATTCCCAGTGGAGTCAAGTTGCTTCCCTTTGCTCTCTGTGGATTCCACAGCATATCTAACATAGTCTTTCTAATTTTGGGCTTAATTGTAGGTGGTAAAATCTGTGATGGCTATTTAACCATACCAGGGGCTGACTTAAATCAATTTACTTACATCATGTTTTAAATCAATTTACTTACATCAGGTCTTATAACAACCTATCTGGGATTTGTCATATTCCTATTTTCATTCCCATGCAACACTGAAAACCTTAGCACAGATGGTTCATCTTTATAATACTGTAATTTAATGTGTATTATCTCAGATGTTTTGGCAGTTCTGGATGGTCTGAGGAGGTTTTCTGGCAAAAGAAGTCAAGCTGGTACAATATTGTGATGAAAAGGAAGCAATTATGATGTTTATTTCTAATATATTTTGTAGCAAGTGATGAATCCATCTTAATTCATATGCAGGTACATACTCATCACACTGAAGAAATTAAACTGCTAAGAAAAAAAAGTAAAGCAAACAATCCATATCTACCTGCTTGTATCTAAAAAGATGTAAATCTTTCCTTTGAGAAAATGCTGCTTCTTCAGACTACAGCAGAGTAACATGTTGTGGAGCACAAAAATCAGGAAGAGAAGCTGTGTGTAGAGGCTGTGTGTAAGTCATCTGCATCCATCCCAGATCAGATCTAATAAAACCTGAAATTATACTGCTATTATATTTTGAGGCTAAAAAAATAATTGATGAAATCCAGATGTATGGTATGTCTTTACAAGCTGAAATTTCTTTTAAAGTCAAGTATTAGTCCTTGCAGGTTTAAATGCAGTACCATGTAATGACAGTTTGTGTACAGTGCCTCAAAGAGAGTAAAGAGAAGAGATTGCAGCTGTCATAGAAAATTTCTAAATTTGAACACGTTTGTGGTTACACATGCTAGCACTCAGACAGGAGATCAACAACATCGTGTTAACAGACTCTTTGTAAAAGGCAAATAAACAGTGATCAATTTGACTATAAGGAAAACAGAGGTCAGAAATCAATTTTAACATGAGTTGGAATTAATTTTTAAAGTATCTTATGTTACTAAATACAATGGACAAAAATACAAATACTTTTGGCTACAGGAAGGCAGTACATTTTGCTTCTAGAAAATCCCAGCCTAGCGTGAACTAATTTGAAGTGATATGAGTGAGATTTAACAAAAGAAAATATACAAATATCCAAAGGCTCCCTAATTAGCCATTCATAATAGAGTCCTGTTTTTTTATTTTAGTAAAGAGTTTTTTGAGACACATGTATTGTATGGTCATTCTGTAAACACATCTAGTAAGAGTCAAATAAATGGAAATCAATTTTAAAAGAAATCAACCCTATTCCAACAGGTAAGTTTGCTGAAACTTTCAAATTGGGTGAAACTCTACAAAGCCTGCCGGTCCTCCCAGTCGATCTGCCCATGAGACAATTCTGGATGAGGGAATAGTTGCTAAGAAAAAGCCAAAATCTTCAAAAAATGGATATACTTGATTATCCAGCATGTTGTTGTCATCTGCCTGCTTACTCAGCTAAATGAGTGAAGTAAACCATGAAAATTCTAACACAACCTGACACATTTTTGAGGTTGAAGCAATGGAGTAATGACCACAGGTACAGGAAGAACAGGAGGTCATTCCATAGGTTCATTTGTCACTTAGTCCATAAGTGGCCCAGAGAAAAGGTCTGTGCACAGAGAAGGGAACAAGGAAAACGCAGTATACTTCTCACATTTGTGTTTTTTTTTTTTTGATTCAAGCTTGACAGAGAAAAAATTACATAGTAGAATAAATGTTCACTTACATAAATTGAACTTCACCCATCCTTAAGGCTACTCTAAAAAAAAATCTATAAAAAGAAAATAGGAAAGGAATATAATTTATCTAGACTAAGCAAAAATTCTACCTCAAGAAGGGCTTTGCAGCACACCTAGGTGCTATGAATTTTCCAGAAAAAATAGTGAAATAGAGCCTGAAAGAAGGCAATGTATTGTTAGTACAAAAAAGAGCTTGGGTTTTGTGCTCTGCACTGTAGGAATAGGTGATGTTATGCAGGTCAGAATGCTGAACATATGTACTTACCTCTGGGAAAGAGCAAAGTTGCATGCACCGACCAGCTGCAAAATAGTTACACCTAGTTACACCACACTTGCATTTGTTTAACCCCTTGAGAGTTGTAGTGCTGCCCTCAAAAGGCCTAGTAAAGAAAAAAATTCTAGAAGATGTTAATGCTGCTGTTACAGATAGCAAAGAATTTTAAAATAGGTTTCTTTTGTTGTATGTGAAGCTACTCAAGCACTTCCAGGAAAATTGGGTTGATTTGGTATAGGAAGATACTGTCTCTGAACAATAAATTAATTCATGGCTGCCCTTTCACATAGAAGTTGCTGCCAACACTTCAGAGAAATATGTCTCAACAGGCAGCACAACAGGTTGATCCAGCAGAGGTTTGGGTAGCTAAGCTCAGGCATTCAGTTTCTTATAGTTTGATAAAGAATTCATAACTCTTTGGGGTGAAGTTGACAACATCACCATTATTGATAATAGTTCTAATTTGTCTAGCTTGCCACTTAAATATCTTACAAAGGACATACTCTCGTCTCAGGATTTGGCTATTGCTCTTGTGCTCAGACAGGGGTACCAACTCTGCTGTTAAATGTGTGCTCAGTAACACATGTATTGCAAGAGCTGAATGCTCCAACATGTTCAAACACAAACACACTCACACTCCATAACGCAGCAGGAGAAGGATTTCTCAAAAAACACAGCAAAACACACTTTTAATCTAAGGTCTAAATCTGGTAAACAGCTTATGCTTGCTCCTATATTTATTGAGAATGTTCTCACTGAAATCAGTAGGATAAATGGGACCATAGATCTTTAGGACAAAATAACCAAGGAGAGGAAAAGAAACATTATACTTTTCTGTCAACTGATTTGCTCAGTCCAAGGAACTGTCACCCAAAATGGGAATCAGATCCTCTGACCCTTAATCCAGTGCTATAGCTTTTCTCATTGCTCCCCCACCTAAGACAAACTATATACTACAAGGACCTTATCCCCAAGAATCTCATACAAAATAAAACCAACCTGCAAAGACTATGATCAGTCTACTTGTATTTTCCCTACAAGAGAATCATGTTTAACCTGAAACACCTGAATAATCAATATCTTATTGCTTTAACATGTTGATAATGGACACTTACCCAATTCCTGTCTCCAAAACCCCTTTTTTGTTTGTTTCCTTCAACATTTAACCCCATCTGAGAATAGATTAAATTCTCTGTGAGGTTTTTCTCTAACCCTTCAGGCTCTGGGAACTCTGACTGAGCTTGAAGCTCCTCCACCTTATCCACAACCCAAAACTCATATCAACCTCCCAGGGCCATCAACCCTTGTCCCCACCTCACCTGCGCTCACACACCGGGGGAATCCTGGGTCTCCCAACACCCCAGCGCCAAGGAGTTGCCAGACATCATGGCACCTCAACACTGGTATTTCAACAGCATCAGAGAAAGCTAATACTAGTTCTAGCTGCTTCATGGGTTTTATTGGTATTTTTAGTTAATGGACTTAACAGCAAATTCATCAGTAATTGATGGAGTGGCTTGTGTGCCTCTACATTACTGCTTCCTTCGTATTCCCATCAAGTAGAGAGTGATATCTTCAGAATTCCTGGTCTGATGCGGGAATCAAACTCTCAGTAAACAATCAAACACCTTCTTTGGTCAAATATGCTGCATGTTTAGGTCCCCATCCTTTAGCATAGCAACAAAAGAAAATGAATGCTGCAGCATAAGACAAGACCGTGGACCCTTCAGCTAGCAATAGGATGGTTCAGCTTTGGGGGTTTGTTGACTTGAAAACACAAGTGACCGTGTGCACGGCAACGATAATAATATCTGAGTATTATATCACCATACAAGTGGATTTTGTCTGTTTTTCTTTATGCAAAGAAAAAAATTCATATTTTGTAGAATAAATGCCTTTAATTTTTCAAAAGATTCCACTTTCTACTGGGTATATGCTTTACAGAATGAAGGACAGAAGAAAATGCTGCAGATGGGCATGTCATGAATTCAAAGAAGGTCAGAACCATTGCTTCAGTGCAACAATTGACATGTCCCATTACGGAATTAAAAGTTTTGCATAGGAAACATCTAAAATACTTCACCACTTATTCTGTTCTACTTATCACACAGTAGTTTGAATTTCAGTGCAACTACCTTGTCAATTAAATTTGCAGTACAAGCGTGCAAGTGTCATTATTTTCTTCAAATTCTTTTTTTCCTTAAGATATAAACTCACAAATATATATATAGATGTAACTCATAAATAAATTTGAAAACAATTCTTCAAAAAAATCCTGATGTTTATTTCTGATGGTTTTGGAAAATGTATATCAGTACATAGCAACTTTCTATTTCTTGCAATTAAAGATTATTTAGGCCTTCAGTTATAAGTTAATGATGAAGTGTTATTTTGTGATCTATGATTTAAAAAAAGTGTCAAAGTAAAATTCATTCATCACGTTGTCGTCTATGACAATGAAACTCCTTTTTAAATTTTGAAATAATAAAGTATCATTTCTCACTCCCCATTTTAGTCCTAAAAGATGGCATTTGCTTAGTAGAAAAAGGTTTTCTCTTTAATTCTAAACATTTTGTTCTCTTTATCATCAGAAACAATTCTATAAATTTGTGCCCAACAAATCTGAGAGATCTGACACTCTCCTGCCAGATGTGATTCATTCTGCTTTCTCAGCAACACCACTGACATTGCTTTATACTGGCACTGAGTGTGAATGGGTATCAGTGCTTTGTTTAATCAAAGACAGTTTTATCTTTTTGCTACATAATGGATTTTTACAGAAATTGAAGTATGGTGCTGTGCTCTGTTTAGAGGCTGGGTTTGTCTAGAATTTGCTGAATAAATCAACAAAGAAGTTTTAACCATATCCACAAAAATAAGCATTTTCCACATAGAAATGAGCTTCCAAATACAGCTTGATTTCCAGGATCTGCTAGGGCTCAAATGAGAGAGTAATCTTTCACCAAGAATCAGTGTGACAATTTTTTTTCTTTTTGTTTGGGTTTTCTTGGGGCAGTGCTACCTGTGCTTAATTTAGGAATGACACAAATAAATTGTCATTTTCACGGTACTCGAGTATGATTTATTTTATCTTGTATTTTGAGTAGCATGTCCGAAACATGGGAAAGCATTATATATTTTGACAAGGTTAAATTTTAAAAATTTGAATCTGTTTCTGAACATGTTGTACATTACCTTTTTGTTAGCAGCAATTTGCAATAACTGTATTATTACTCACCTGTAAATTCAAGGGGCAACCTCTCTTGTGGCTATTGCACTGAACTGATTGGCTCTCAAGAGATCCAAATTAAATTTGTGCATCATTTGAGGATATCTGGGGGTTTTTTATGATCAAGAAACATGATTATATGACAAGCTTTCAGTGACAAGCTGATGTTGAGAGGACACTGAAGCAGAACCCTGATGTTCAGTTTTTCAATAGAGACATTTTTACTAATTGTTAATGCTGCCCCTGAAGCTTAGGGGAGCACATGCCTAAGATATCTGCAATGGCAGAGTTTAAGGATCTCTGGAAGGATGAAGATGCAGCTGTGAAGACTTTGTTGGGTGAAAAAATATATTTCTCCTATGTATTGCCTCTCCAGTTTTAGGCTGGTGTGGTTTTTAGAGCTTAGTTTACACTCAAAAACCTGACTCTTAGGCATGAATACACAATCTAGCAAGTTTCTCTTGGCTTACTTAATTTTATTGGTGGTAAAATGTACGCCACAGACATCCCTCTGCCATTTCAGCCAAGTGGCTGAGCTATATTCTCTGGGCTGTGCTTTGCCCATTTTCCATCTTAGTGGAATAAAACCTAGCACTGCAGTAAAAGCCCTTTTCATTGCAGATTATCCCCAGCCTGTTTTCCCCAGCTCCTGGTGGTGCTAACACAGTTACAAGACTTTGGGAAGGTTCAAGGTTTGGCAAAATAGGATGGCTTCTGTTGACAACATCTTTTTCTCTGGCAAAAACTAAATATCTTTAAAATGTCACACTTGCATTGTTTGGAAAAAAATATATATTATCTATCAGCACATTATCTGTTGGAGATTATCACAATGGGCCTCAAGCTCAGCTGAAGACTCAGGATGCTAACAATAGATGTATTTTGACAGAAAAGAGAATAATAAATTGCAGGTTTGTGTGAGCATTATTCAGGACTTCTATTATGGGGGTAAAATAAGGGTTATGTTTCTTTTTGGAAATGAGACTCCTAATGAATCAGACATCCTGACAGACAGCAAAAATAAATGTAACTACAACACTTCATTAAAGTAAAAGTATCTTTACTATTAATATACAAATGGTGAAGAGTGACAAATAATTGATATACTTTAAGCCATACTTTCAATGTCTTTCATAAATACAAAACCAGCATCTGCAGTATTACTTCTTTTTACAGTATAGAGATATATATATATACACACAGCATTTCATAGGGACATAAGATTCTGAAACAATAAACAAACTAGCTCCAGTGGTAGCTAACATATCAATATATATTTCAGGTGGCAGATATCGCAAGTGGGCTGTTGACAACGTGTGGAATAACAAAAACAATATATGGTATGCATTAGCTCAGACTGTACACAGCATACAAATACGTACCGAATGCTCATTGTAGCAGGAAAGCTTTTTTTTTTTCTCCTTTTAAAACCTTGTCTAAGTAGTTCAAAATTCTCAGTGAGAACTCTACACCATGAGCAATAAAATTATCTCCTGGGGGAATCTGACTCCTTTATATATTTGTCACTGATCGGTAGAGACTCTGAGGGTTTGTCTTGCCTTCCTCCAACTCTGCATTTTACATCTGAAAAACCAAAGCCAATTACATGGGAGAGTTAAAGGACGTGGCAGGGCTAATGTCCCCTCTCCTATGTTTTTCAGAGCTCTCATTACCCTGTCTTTTGGCAGTGCCCTTCAGCAGCCTCCCTGGCTTCAGTTGCTCCCCATTTCCCTCATCAGTGCTAAGGAGAGATGCTCCCAGCCCTCTCCTGGCTCACTCTCTGCCACCTGTTCTCTCTGGCAATCGCTTTCCTGAGGTCTGTCGGCATTGCATCTGGTCACCTCGCCCGCTCCCGATCTCACCTGTGAATTAAGAACTGCCAATAAAAATTTGGCAATAAATATTTATTTCATTTCTCTGGGCTAAAAATGGCCAATATTCAAGTTTGAAAGTCAAACATTATGAGGCTCTTAATGCCTCTTAAGAGAAAAGATAGACTGGTAAACTGAGAATTCTCAGAACCTGATCCAAAGCCAAATTTGTAAGGCTTATTTTGGCCCAGGTCCAAGAAAATTGGTATAAGAACACACTTATATGTGCAGTGGAAATACTGAAGATCACTTAAAACTTACAGAACTGCTGTCAAGTGGGCAGGGTACTCATACGAAAAAAATCTGAAAAAGGGGTGAAGAGTTTTTTAAAAGATTTATTTAATCATGGTAGTTTTTCATCCACCAGAAAGATTATCTGAAGAACAAAGAGATTCAGGAAAGAGCATTATTTACTTAGAACGTTTTCATCTTCGCCTAAAGAAGTATCGCAATCACAATGAGTTATTATAGAGATGTTTTATTTCTAGACATATAGTAGCGTATGGGATAAAACTGTGATTGGATATTCTATCACCACTTCCTGATCAGTGAAAACTCCTGATAGAAAAACCTACTCTGTGCAAAATACCAACGGAAGCCTGGAAGGACATTTGAGTTTCACTTACACCTGGAAATCCGATTCACACAAGCAACTTGATCAGCTGAGTACATGCACAGCCTCACTGAGATGGGTGAATGAGATCCAGGTCCTGCTGGAATCAGTTTGTGTCTTAAAGCCCAGAGGACTGCATTGAGGCCTGGATGCACTGGGACTCTTTGATCAGTGCTCTTAGCACCTCTCCATAGATCAAAGAGGTCATTTACTTTCTCAGTAAATGGTCTTTTTAGAGGTCCTTTAATCAGGAGTGAATATCAGCCAACAGACACAACTATTCTACAAAGATGTTACCTCCTACAACAGATTACACAGCGATGGTGAGGCTGCAAATGATTGCGAAACAAACATTCTTTCTAGTTTTACTTCAGAGGTAAAATGGTGGGAAGATGCTCCATGTCATCTTTCAGATTTGAGGAAGAATTCAATGTTTTACATCTAAGCACTTAAATAGAACTAAGGAGACTTTCTATCTGACTCTCCAACTTGAGAAATTGGTCAAAACACCCCAACACATCCACCACGCTCTTCATCTATTTGAAAATTTTCAGCAGTAAGACACCCATCATGACCCTCATTGGAATTGTGATCTCAATAGATTTTTGCAAATATTGTGTTTCAAATGTTTATGTGACTTGAAAATAATACTTGTAGTTTAATTCAGATGAATATTTGAGAATATTTGAGCAGAAAAGTATGTGACAGTAAAGCTTTCAATTATTTTAAACAGGCTTTGTAGACAAATTATAGAAGATTTTTCTTTAATAAAGCAGAGTGGCATGCTATCAAAAGGCACAAATACATTTCCATTATCTGGTCTAGGAAACAGAAAAAAAATGGCATTATGATTATACTACAGTTTGATGATTGGCACTTAAATAAATAATCAAACTAATTACCATCATAAAAAGAAAGCCACTTCTTTTTTTGATGAACATCAATGCAGAGGCTGAAGACAGCAGTTGGAATTTACTGCACCAGGGACTGATGTCCAACAGCCTTTGTGGATGATGGCCACGGTGTAACTACGTTGTAGATATCTATGAAGAGATAGAAAGTAGGCCCAATCCTGCAGTCTCTCGTATGAAAGTACATCCATCTTCCTGCTCACATCCACCCCACCAATGTCAGTGCAGCACCATACAAGGGGTGGTTTCAATCACACAAAGTTTCTTGCAAGATGGAGGCCTGAATAAATTAATCTTTGTCACATTAGGCATTAGCATCACCAGAATAGTAAATATTTCTGCAACCACAAAAAAAAATCGTAGAAGTCAAAAAAGGTAAATAAACAAACAAAACCAGGAAAAACCTCTCCAGGGTACATTTGATTACTAAATTGCAAAATATTAATTAAAACTTTGTTATTATTGTGGCAAATCAGAACTCAGCTCTACTAAAAAAACCCAAAAAATAACAGGGAGCTTTAAGTAATTTTACTTAATTGTACTCTTTTTTTTTTTTTTTTTTTTTTTTTTTTTTTTTTTTTGAAAAGAGATTGTCACTGCCACATTTTGTTCAGTACCAATTTCAATGGCTCCCTCTCACCTTGGTCCCTGGAGAACATTAGTGTAACAATTCCGATTATTTTTACAAATAGTTATATTTTGTCAACTCTTCTGACATTTCATACTAACACTTAAAATTACTTTTAGACAGTAAAAGTTACATTTATACAGATACCTGGTTTTGTTTTTGTTTTGTTTTTAATCTAGAATAGGAAAAGAAAATAAACAAATGTTGTTATTCCAGTTCTACATGTATCTTACAAATTACTATGCATTGTCCCTCATTTGGAAATATTTGTAACTATTTTGAAATATCAGTGGTTTTCAGCATTCTTTCATAGTGAGAGTTTGGTTTTCTCCTGCAAGAGTCAAAGCACAAGAGATAACCTATTAATCCACAGACCAAAATGGTGTGCTTGGACAGTCCATCAGAAATTTGGAGCTCTTTTATTCTCAGCCCTCACACAGCCAAACTGCCAAGAGACATAACAGCAAGAAGAAATTAAATACTCCTGGAAACAGCTTTTGATTTGTACTCCAGTATAGTGGGACATGTTTTTGCTTCCAGTATTGAAATAATACTGCAATACATTTTGCTTGTAAAGAGTATCACAGGTGTATTAGTAATAAATGTGCTGACAAGACCTCTTATATCTTCTCATCTCTTCACACTGTAATTAGAGGCCATATCAGGGAGAAAAAAAAAAACCAACCCACCAATATAGAATGGTTAGGCCATTCGTTTTGATGTGCATGTTCAACTAAGAAGTACTAAAATTTGAAATGCATCTGCAGTTGAGCCTAGACACTGTTAATTCTGCTGCATTGTTATAGGCACCTTCTTGTGGGAATGATCAGGCTGGCTTCAGAAAAAAACACCATTCGCCTAGGGAAGACTGAATGGCACCATCAAAGCTTGTCACAGCAGGTAGAAGAGGAAACTGTGTCTACCATCTTCACCCTCAACCCAGTAAAAATACTGTGTGAGAGGATGTTCAAGCCATACCAACCAAATTATTCTCAACTGCTGTAATTGTCCAGGTCCCTTTGCATTTTGATAGAAGAAGAAAGCCCAGCTGCAAATACATACTTTCGTGAAAGGATATAAATCCATATAAAGAAATGAGACAACTGTTCTCCTAATTATAGCATAGGAGGAGGCCTGCTTGCAGTGCTTAGAAAGAATCAGGAAATCTGAGAGACAAGCAGCTATCTGGTAGTACTGCCTGCTCAGTATATGGGAGCAACATTGAGAGTTCATAAAGGAATGTCATCTTCCCTTCACCCAGAACTAGTGCCTCAGCATTTAGAGAAACTTCTTCTCAGCAGTTTTCAATTATTATCTTCCATTATTTTTGTCCCATATCGCCATCTCCTCTTACCCATTTTTTCACTTTGGTACTGATTTTGTGGGAACTTGGTCTCCTGTTGTGGCCACACCAGAGGTATGTCTCTGTTCTCAACTCCTTTATTCACTTCAGGCATTTCCCAAAGTGAGAAAAAGTTGTAAAAAAACATAAAACAATTTGGTTTGGAAAAATAAGAAAGATGTAAGAATTATTCTCCTCAGCTCTTTCAAATGCACTTAAACTTGGGTTAACAAGAAGGTTATTATGACATTTTCCTCAAATTTAGGAGATCCTTTTACATTTCATTTTCCTGCACAAAACTCACCTAGTACAAATATTTCAAATTTGATCAAAATTCAGATATAGCATGGAGAAAACACAATTGTTGAGTAAAAGTACACTTAAACCTCAAGCATGACATAGATGTGGAAAATTCACAATTTACTCTACCATTTACTCCCGACAAACAGAATTTTCCAGTCTAGTTTTCTATGTGTTTTATCTAATTCTGTCAAAGTAAGGCTCTGAAGAATATTGCAGTTGTGGATATACTATGCTGGAATGAAAACAAACTGTCTTGCTCCAATTAATGGCACCGTTAAATCAATGATTCATTCATGTGAATGAATTTTGGATCAGATAAATCCATGAAATTTCCTACTGAGGAATGTTATCAGAATAAGAAAAAGGAATATCTTAGAGAAAGTTTGACATGGAAAAAAAAAGTATTTGGTTGAATATAAGGTTGTATTAGTTAATAATTTAAAATTTTCTTAACTGCTAAGACAAAGCCCTCTTTCCATCTGTTCTTACATTATGCTTCTTAAGACAAAGGGTGTGAAATCACAAGGAAACGTCCTGCTTCAAAAAAGCCATGTTTAATATTTTATATTCTGATCTGGGGAGAAAATGTATTTACTTCACTAAACCACAATTTTATCCCTTTGCTAAACGGTTTGAATGAAGACAAAAATGAATACCCTGTATGTATAAATTTGCTGGCACAAATATTGTAAGTATTCATTTTAAAGTGAAGATTATGATTAAAAACCAGATTTCTTTCTACACCTTGGCTACATTTTAATTCACAAAACACAAAAGTTTTAGTTCCAAAACTTTCATAAAGAAAACCTGAAGCACTGAAAATCCTGAAGCCTTTCAGAGTGACACTCATATAGTTAGGATGAGGCCAATACACTGTTGTGAAATATTCAGTCAATTTTATTTGAGTTTCTATATTGTGACTACCAGCTTTTTTTTTATTATTATTTTGCTTTTTTTTTTTTTTTTCTTTAATCAAAGAACATAGGAGAAAACTGCAGTGGGACCTGGCTCGGTGTTGGAGTGTTTCCTTTTTTGTTTGCTTCAAGTGAGAATCACAGCTGGAATGACTACTGAGTGTCAGCCAGAGCTCAGGTCTTAAACATTATACTGAGACTGGTTTCAGCTGGGTTTTTTTTTTTAAGGCAACCTAAAATTTAATTTTATTATAAATGGAAATAAATACATTATCATATGGCCCTTTATGTATGTAGTTTGCACTGTAAGATCTGGAGAGGCTTAGGGGTGCTTTAGAATTTTATCTTCCAAACAGATGCTTTGTCATACAATAAATTATAGTTCTTATTCTTATAGTTCTATAGTTCAGATTTTTCAAATTTATAGCATGGGACTTGGTGACAGCAAAACTACATACTAAAACCATTAACAACAAAAAAACAAATAGAAAAGAACTGTAGACAGGAACTCTTTCATTGTATGTACACATGTACTAACTATTCCAAGCGTGTTTCCCAAGAAATTAAGGTCAGCTGTAAAGTTTTGGTCACGGGATTACTTCAATCCAAATGCATTATCCAGATAGGTGTAGTTTATTATATTATGCTTTGTTATCATCTTCTTTTGACTGGATGATGTCATTAGCAACTTTGATTTCTATGGTTTCTGGATTTAAAGCTTCTTTGCCGTTTTCCTCCTTTAGTGGCAGCTTCCTATCAGAAAAAAAAGAGGAATCATGGTAACACAAAAATAAAACAATCTCTCTTTTAACTCTTTAACAGATGAATGGTTTATACAGGTCACAGTATACAGTCGAACAATCATTTTTTGAAAATAATGTGTAATTTTTTATTATGAGCACAGGTTCCTTGCTTTTAAAGCAATTCATATTAGCTCTTTCCGTTTCTATAAAACCATAAAAATCCCATGGTAGGAACATAGGTGCTGCCCAAAATGCAGTTCTTAGACAATAAGACAAAAGAAAAAATGAAATGTCAAATTACTTGACCCAAGACAGTACAGAGGTATGTGTTGCCTAGGATACTGTGAAACACTTAGAGTCAAGCTTTTTGCTTGACTTTTAAATCTCGATTAAATTCTTTTTTAATGTCTTTTCTAAATGTAAATTCAATTGTACACAAAAGAACACAGCTATTATTGGAAATTATGCCAAGCCATAGGTAAAGAATTTTTTATAGTGCAAGGAAGTAATGGAAGTTATTTAGAAAGTTGTACAATTTAATTTTCATGGATCACACAATGTAGCTTCATTAATAACTTACAGCTCTTTTAGGAATTAGTGAAAACTCTGAAGATTTGGCAAAAGAGTCCCTACCCTCTTGAATGTGATCTCATTGAAAAATGCCTTTCATTGATTCCCTACTGCCAGTAATTAGCTGTCGAAAAATATAGCTGTCAAAAAGATGTATGGTTTACTGAGATATTTCTCTAATAATGTCTCCTGGGCATAATAGCTCTTAAATTTGATTCCACTTTGGGTTTACTTTCTGGTTTTAAACTAGGGAATAGTATGCATATGTCTCTTCTATTCATAAGAACTGTTAAATTTTTCAGGAAATTTCCGCTTTGATTGCTTTGATGTCCCAAAGAGCAATACTGTGTTCAAAACCTGTCTGAGGAATCCCTTAGGAATGTCTTATTACAAGACAGTGTTTAACAGCAAATAAAACAAAACAATACCTTAATTCCCAATCTAATGAAATTTAAGTTGTTTAAACTGAACTAAGAAAGATGCTGCTTATCCAGAGGTTAAACAAAAAGCACAACATGTATCTGAGAGAAATCAAAGATTAACTTGTTCTACTACAGTAAAATATACGGGATATATCATCAGATGTCTGGCTCTGAGCACAGAGGGAGGTATCTACTAATTGTCAGTTTCTCATGGCACACCCAAAGGAAACAGATTTCAGCCCACAGCAAGATGCCTGAAAGAATGGAAACAACAGAATCAACACAAATCTATTTTTAACAGAAGGTAAAACATTGGGGCAGAGGAAGAGCAGTTCATGACATGCATTTTTGGCAAGCAGGCATGTGTGTCAAAGATCTGATTAAGCAAAGCACTTAAACAAGTACTAAAAAAAAATCCCAAATCTCATTTAATATAGTTCTCAGAAAAGCACAGTGATTACTCAAAAGATGGTGCTGGAAAGAAGGAAATGGTTAGTCAAAATCAAAACTGGGGAATGGACAGAGTATACTGTGTGAAAATTTAAAGAAATTGGTTTAAGTGGATTAAGACCCTGTTATAAAATATTTGAAATAGGAAGATTTCCTAGAAGCCTGTTGAATGATACTGGACATCACTGAAATCCATGTTGATGCAAACAATCAGATAAAATTAGCCTTGTTTTACATGCAAGCAGAGAACAACAGCTCAACAAAAGCTACACCGAAGTAAAAAAATTTTACTCATCACAAAGTCCATGCACCATTTTTGAACCTTATTGTATTTCAAAACTTGTGGCTTTGTTTTTTTCTTTAATAGGGTGTGAGTTATGAGTGCCATTATCATTAGACATTGTTCTTTTTCCCTATGATAACATTTTTGTTATTTTGGAATTTTTGTTTCCATTTGTGTTAAATATATATTTAATCTCTATTAATAGAGTCAATAATTTTCCTCTTTCAATTAACTAATTCAAGTTTAGGCGTTCTAATTATACCAATTTTTCTACACTAATTTTTTCTTTAGTTACATCTATTAGAAACAATTTTGTATTTTTCAGCTGGGCAGACTAATCCTTTCAAATGTTTATTCACTCTATAATAAAAGATTTTTTTAAAAAAATCCAACAAAAACCCAACAAAAAGTTCCTTCACTTTAATCAGATTTTGGCTGCTGTCAATCATTAATAATATTGACTTCCTCTAGCACTGCATGTAGCCTAACATCAACAGTCTGCTGGTACCCATACAAAACTTCAAATAAAATATTTACTTTCTTATTTTACTGAAAAAATAATCCTAGCCATTTTGATACTGGAATTCACCCAACTGCATTAATACTAAGAAAAACTCAACCAATACTAGAAACACTTTAATGTCAGAGTAGGAACATAATTATTAGACCACATTGCATCTGGTATTTTAATCATATTATGAAAGTGTGATATAAAATGCACAGCTTAAATTGATTTCCTGCCAGCATGAATAAAACCTGTTGACTTGCAGGTAAAGTGCTTTGAGATAATCTGTCACACATGGATTGCAAACATAGCTTTGACAAGGATCATCTGAGATAAGGTAAAAAATAGTTTGCCAAATAACCTACTGAGCAACATAATAAAGAATATTGTTGTAAGGGGAAGTAATCTCTTTACTAATTAGTTCTCACAACTTCTTAAATTGTGATTGAACTTCTGAGTGTAATTTGCTATTATTCAAAATAATTCAATTAATTATTAAAAATATTTCATCTAATTTAACCTCAAAGCTTATCTTGTATACCTTTAAGACAGCTGGAATTAGTCATAAGGACTCCCATCTTGTTTTATTGTCTGCCTGAAATGTCCTTGAAACTTTTCTTTCCTGCAAGCTAAGCTCTCCCCTCCAAGATCCCTGCTGGTCATCCTCACCCTGCCCAGCATGTGTCTTTCTGGCTGTTGTTGACAATCTATTTTTGTGTTATTCCTATTGAGAGACTGACTTCTACTCTACTGCATCTTCCCTTTGTGTATCTCAGTCCCACATTATATTTCTTCTCTGTCTCATTGGGTATGACCTGTGTCTGAGTCAAAGGTCTTTCCATATTCCCCTAATATCAGTGGCCCTTGAGGTGTTCCGATTGCACCATCTCTTTTAATCTTTAGTTTCATAAGTGACACTGTCCCAAATCTTTAGCTGACTTCTGTACAGCAGTGCCTTGGACTGCTGATGCCTTTTGCCATTGGTTGTGAGGGAAGAAATTACCAAGAAGGAAACCGTCATCATTATTAATATCTCTTAGCAGTCCTATTTTTCCAAGGTCATAATGCCCATCAAATCCTTATCAGTTGTTCCTGTGAGTTAGTTTTTGGGGATTTTTGTTGTTGTTGTTTTTTTTCTCTCATGACAGTGGGGACTGATTTTTTCCTGCTCCCCTAAGATAATAAACTATTTTTGATTTTAACTTTCTCATATTTCACTCCTGTCAACTGGTCTAATGATTGTGACAAGCAGAAAGAAGTGAACTGGATCTTTTCTGCTATCATGTTTCCTGCAAGATGCACCTGATTTGCAAGATCTAATGCTAAAAATAGTCTTGAATCATGAAAAAACATGGACCTGGTGCTTTACCCACTAACATATCCAAGGCTTGCTGGACTTGTACAATGTCTATAACTACATTCCCCTGACCCTTTAGATAACTGTGGGCTCTTCACCGTGCCCCTGATTATAAATTCCAATATGAAGAACAAACATGTCAGTAGTCACTCAACAGATTGCATAATTATTTCATTAACCCAAGTTCAAACTCTTTGTGCACATCTTCTTCAAAGAACTATACAGCTTAATGTGCAGCTACTTAACTCCCTATTTACTCTAAGGCAGCTGGTAGCAAACCTTTTTTTAATTAAAGGTTCAGGCTCTTACAGCTTTACCTAGTGGCAAAAAGCAAATTTTCTTTGTATTTTCAGAAAAGAAAAAGACTGTTTTGTAAGAATACCCTCTCTTTTTAAAGAACAACTATGATTTCATCAAACAGATCAATTTCTATATTTACTACAGAATCATCTTCATAGCCTTGATGCCTTGAACATGTCATGAGCTAGGATATTTTCCCAACACATGAAAAGTGTTGGGCTCAAAGCAAATAAAACTCAGAGCTTTCTTCAGTAATTTCATCCCTGGGCAGAAGACTGGTCCCACTACTCAGTAGGCAGCCAGAGCCCATGAGCACGGCTGCAAACTGCTGTGGTTTCTGTACTGAGAGAAGTTTGCAGGGACAGGAAAGGGGGATGAGGAAATGGAGCAGAGGCTGCCCTTCAGCGCGATTAATCCACACTGTGTGGACTTAAAATACTGAACCAAGTCCTCAGTTAAATGTATGAAAGCAGGAAGGGGCCACTCCAGTGAGGAGCTGGATTTCTGGAGTACAGTATCCTTGTACCTTCAGAATGACTGTGAAGATGCATGTGACACTCAATTTAAGGTAATTCCTGAGAGTTAGGAGATTGTTCCCACGGGGTAGTTAATAATTGCTGTGTAGATGGTAAAGATCAGGTGCAACCAAATTAAAAAATCCTTGTACTGATCAACCACTGTTGGTGAAGTACCATGATTTAGATTGATTATTGTAAAAAAAAAAAACCTAATCAAACAAACTCTACACTCACACTCTGCATTGCCACAGCAGACCACTCTGGTGATGCTGTGTACCTCCCCTCAATATGTGGGAAGTTCAGTCTGTCCACACAGACAAGATCAGCTTGTGTGAAACTCCAGGGATTATCAGGCTACTTACTCTGGTTCTGTGAGGGGAGTTGTCTCATTTGGCTCATTTACTGGACTCCCATCTTCATGGTTGGTAATTCTTTCATCCTCTGTTCTCATTTCCACTATTGGCTCTTTTGATCCATCTTTCCTAAAAATTATTAAATAAGTTTTAGTCTATTATCATCCTGTTAACTACATACATTGCACATAACGAATTACAAAGATCTCTCAAAAGTTGGCAAGGGCAGAACCAATTATCAGTGACTAACACCACCATGACACATTTAACAGTGTGTTCCCAATTCCTTGAAGTCTTCAAAGCATCCTGTATCCATGGTTACTTCCTTAACTCTGTAAACGTGATGAATTAGCATCTCAAAAGAGCATTTTGTTTATGACTAATAAAAAGGCAACAGCTTCTTCATGGGAATAGATGTAAACTTCCCTAACCATGTATAATAATGATAGGACTCAATGTCTAGTTATACTTGAACTTTTCTGGTAGTGTTAAAGAGCCATTATGTGAGTATATACATCACAAAATTGTGATTTGATCTCCTGAGATTGTGACAACCCAGTCAATGACAATTCCAGTTGCCATTGATGCAAAAGCCCTTGTGTGGTAAAAATTTAAGCCCTTCTGCTTTTGCTGGTAGAAGAAACTGTGTCTACATTGTATTTCCCCCATTTTAGGAACTGCTAGTCTCTCACAAGTAGAAAAATGTATAAATATTTTGCTAATTAGACAATGAATTATAAAGGATATGGAACAGTGAGTATTGTCATTACAATTTTTATGGTAACCAAAGAATCATAGAATAGTTTGGGTTGGAAAGGACAGTTATAGGTCATTTAGTCCAGTGCCACTGCAACCAGCAGGGACATCTTCAATCAAATCAGGTTCCTCAGACCTTCATTCAACCTGACTTTGAGTGTTCCCAGAAATAGGGTATCTACTACCTCTCTGGGCAAGCTGTTACAATGTTTCACCATCCTCACTGTAAAATAGATTTTTCTCATGGCCAATCTAAATCTACCCTCTTTCCCTTCAAAACCGTCATCCTTTGTCTTTGTAAAAAGTCTGCCCCCATCTTTTTTCATAAAGTCCTTTTCAAAAGGATGTAGAAAAGCCTCACTGGAGTCTTTGCTTCTCCAGGCTGAGCAGCCCAATTTATCTCAACCTGACCTCATAGAGAGGTGTTCCATCCCTCTGATCATCTTTGTGTCCTCCTCTGGACTTGGTCCAGGTTTTTTCTTTACCAAGAACTGCTGAGCTGGATGCAGCATTCCAGGTGAAGTCTCACCAGTGAAGAGAGGCAGAATCACCTCTCCTGAGCTTCTGGTCATGCTGCTTTTGATGCAGCCTGGGACACCTTTGGCTTTCTGGGATGTGAGCACATATTGTTGGCTCATGTCCAGCTTTTCATGAAACAGAATTCCCAAGTCCTTCTCTGCAGGGATGCTCTTAGGAATATGGACATGATCTGGAAATATTTCTTCACTGTTACAAAGTATTAACAATAAATACTAATTAACAATACTTACTAAAAGTATTAATTAACTTGTATAAAATTTTACTCTCAAAAGACAGATCAGATGATACCCAAGATGATACCCATGTATCTGTATCTGTATCTAGATACAGATAGATATAGCTATAGCTATAGCTATAGCTATAGCTATAGCTATAGCTATAGCTATAGCTATAGCTATAGATATAGATATAGATATAGATATAGATATAGATATATAGATATAGATATATCTCATACATATTTACAAAAAGAAAATCTCTTTTGATGAAAATATATTCTTCCTATATCCTGGAACACTGGAACAGCATCTGCTGCAGTCTACAAACAGAGGGTAACTGAGTAACAGATGAAAAATCACTTTTATATTTAATAGATTATTTTCTGGACTGGGATGTTGTAGAGAGCTTTTACAGTGCTATAGGCCACACCAAAGAACTGGCTAAATTCTTTTTTAATTTATATCCCATATTTTCATATTGTTTCTTCAAGATAATGATAAAACAGGCTTTTGCAACAGTAAATATCAGGAAAACTCTACTGTCCTCTGTCAGGTAACCTTAAGGAAAATATTTGTGGGTTAATAAGAATGTAGCCCAGATAGAGAAGTAGTGTGGAGAAGAATTAATTGATAGAAATCTAAAAGATTTCTGTTTATTAAAAAAACCCCAAAATTACATGTGCTTATTTACCTCTGCAAGTGACATTTAAGATATACAAATGAATACTCATTTTGGTAGATGATGCACTTAACTTTCATGGCAACATCATAGCTGGGAAAAGATCAGGGATCTAAGTTGGACTGGTGGATGGATTGCTGAGTTCTTCTAGGTTTGTTGATTCATCTACAGTCTTACAAACAGCATGACAAAATGTGTTTGAAGAAGATGTTATTTGTGACCATCAGTCATGTATAGTTACACAAACTACAAACTGTAACATTTCAAATTCTAAAGAAGGGAAAGTGATTTGTAGGAAATCCATTATGTCATGGGTGTCTGTATGTTACAAGGACTGTATCATCATCATTCATTACATACAGAACATAATTATTTACTCTCTCTCTCTCTATATATATATATCCTACAATCAAAATGTACCAAGAACCATATCATAAACCACACAAAAATCCAGAATGCAAACTAGCATATTTAAAACAGGGGAATGTCAGTGAATTTTAGGGAATATCAGTTGTCATTATAGAGATTTAAATGTTGACTCTTCAAATCTGTCCTGGAAGTTTATTCTAACAGTTTATTAATGCAGAGAATAGGCTAAAATAAGAACTGTCCCTAATATTTTAAGGTCTGACTGACTGAAGATCACCCTGACAAGTAAAGAAATATTATTAAATAACATAGTTGGTCTTGCAAAAGAAGTGAAACAGAAGAATTAATATCAAGAGACCAGTTCAATGCTTTTTTGGGACAGCATGGAATGGCATTTGGTTAGAAGATGTTGATAACAAGCTATAAACTGCTGTCAAGTGGCATTTCCAACTTTATCTCCCTAAGGTCTTCCCATTCAGGAGGGTCTGTACACCAGTTTATAGTTAGCCACTCCTTGAATGGAAAATTAAAGCATAAACTGAAGAGCAGTGCTCAATAGGAAAGGACAGCTGAGTCAGCGCCAGAAGCTTCACATCTTGATTCTATTGATCCAGACAGGCTGGCTTCACACGATGGAAAAAAACACTGCTAGTCTTTCTCTCACTGCCAGATGTGGAGAAATAGGAAGAAGCTATTTTATGTCATTACTTCTATTTAGGAGCATTATTTAATATAAATAACTCCTGTGTTCTCTCACAACTGGTTTTGCTCTGTGGAGTTGTTTCTGAAATGGCACCTCTTTCAAGAACCCAACCAAGATGTATAGTCAAGTTACCTAAGACACAGGCTGAAACCAAACAGACAGAATTTAATACCAAAAATACATTTAAACCTCCAGTACTGGAAATGGAGACACCTGCTACCTACGAATAATGAGGGCTGCAAGACCTAGTGTGCTCTACATTCATCTGAAGATGGATGTCTTCTAGGAAGCTGAAGGATAATGAACTGCAAGGCCTGACTATTGGGAGAGGCATATAGCAATTGGACCAGCAAATGTTATTTAAACCACACTCAAACAGCATTCTCACAAATATTATGGTGCAGGTATAAGTTGCCTACCTGATGAACAGGATGAGGAAATTACGCTTTTTTTCTAGTAAAAAAAGAGAAACATTTAAAATGAAGGACCATAAGTTATCTTCTTTCCAGTTTACCTATTGAACTCAGTAAATGTCATGTCTCTAAAATGTAATCAGTAATTCAACTGTTTTGCCAGAGATCTCACTATCCACTCTAATAATTTAAGAGATCATATTTTCACATCAATGCTCAGTTCATTCACATTTGTGTGATGGAGTAGCCACTACAGAAGAGTATTTGTGAGAATCAGTATTGTTTAATTCCCACTCATCTTAGCAATCATTGGCTGTTGCTACGAAGAACAATCACTCACCACCATTTCACTCACATCCAACTCAGCACTCCTATTTAAAAAAAAAATCAACAAGACCTTTCGTTCCTAAAGTCTATAGACAAGAATCAAGATTTTCCATCAAGTGCTATATCTAAGAAGAAAACCTCTTTCATGTATTTTTCTATAAATACCATGTCCTTCACTCCTGGATTTACCAACACTGTTACAGCCATAGCTGAGTTTTTGGGTGCTAGCAGCTCAAAGACGGATTTGCAGAAATGGAGTTACAATCATCTGTTACCTGCTTCCCATGAACCAAATCTGAGTGTGTAAGTAGCACTGAATTAAAATTGATTTCCTTTGTGTCAAGCTGGACAAAGAGGTCATCCTGAGCTACAGTATACTCCTTTTCTGTGTCTCAACTTTTCTTTTAAAGGCAATATACAACTCTACAAACTTCAGGAGACAACTTTTCCAAGTAGTAGAAGTGTTTTATTAATTCTCTTTGTCACACCACAAAATGGCCATAAAGTTAATGCAAGTTGGACAGCCAACTTTTTCTTTTAAGGATGTTTCCAACACACATGATTAATACTCACAAGTAAGCAGCTTTTCCTTCTTCCAGTTCTTTACTTTTTCCACTTGAACCACTCTTTTTCCCACAGATCCTCCTGGTGATGCACATAAGCAATCCACATTGTCGTACAAAGAAGCAGCTAACATCAGTCACAACCAGGATTAACAAAAGGGCTGCCACTCCCAGGCCAATGACAGCACCAAGTCCAAGACCATTAAAAAGAGTGTCTTGAAGGAAAAAAAAAAAAGACTTATTAATAACATTAATACTAAAATATCATTTTCTAAGATGGTGGTCAGGAGAGTAAAGAATTTTTAGGAATTAACCATTCAGAAATTATATGAAAGAAACAGTCCTGATGATTGACCATATATAGTACACTATTAAAATCACAAAAACCCCATCATTTCTTCTGCATAATATTTTCCCGTTGCCAAAATTCCAAAAAGTTCACAGAATATTAATGGGATTAATTATTAGCAAATACTTTCAAATCTTATCATTCCATATCTAAGGGTATCAATAAGCAGCCTAAGGAAAATATTTTCAACATGAACAATTATATAAGTTGTATTTTCTACATTTCAAATACAATTAATAAGCATTGGTGCTAAGAAGAATTACTGAAAGGTTTAAGAGACTGACAAACCAGAATTTCTTCTTGCAATTTTCTGAATTAAAGTACAATGAAAAATAACTTAATTCAAGCTATTTAATCTGCTAACAGTTGCACACACTTAGTCTTAAATAATTTAATATTGGGGAATATATGCGTATCATCAAATGATTATAGGGTTAGGACCTCATCTTGTTTAGTCTTGTACCTTGGAAATGCAATCATACACTTGAAAATAAACATATTTCACACCTGATCTTTCTGTGTTTGAATTATTCGAGCTGATGTTTAGTTAATTTTACTCCATTAAAAATCTCAGGAAAAAAATTTTAATGTTTTGCCTTGGTTGATATTCCCATGACAGCAATGCTACAAACCCTTTTGAATAGTGGGATTCTCAGGAGTCTGTGAACTCAGATGAGGTTTAGGGAGGAGAGGATTTGTATCTGATCCTATCTAGGGGGAAAAAAGCTATCTCAGGAAAGGCTCATGCACCCAGCCAACTCAAGAAGATGCCAAACTAGCTCAGAAAGTGGCCAGTGAGAATTTCCTGGTGTGAGACTGTGCTGAGTAAACCCCAGGGGAGTGGAACTGGGCGTGTTTGCCTGTGGGTGTTGCACACCAGCATTGCTTCCCTGGTGCTCCCACGGCCTGCAGCGATGCCTGAGTCAGCACCACTCACTGGGACATTTCCATCTGCTGCTCTGCCTCTTGCCAAAATAAGAGCAAGATTATTTTGACCTGGATATTACTTGAACACTGTTGTAACAGACGTCAAACCATTATATATAATGCAACATAATACAAATATTTCAATTGGGTTACTAATATAATCTTCCTCTTCTTTCTCTTCCAACTCCCCTGTACACTACAGATTGTTTTCAGATTAAGCACAGCATTTAGGATTTCATATTTCTGCTTAAATAATTTTAGTGATAATATCTTTACTACTTCAAATGTAAGTTGAAAGTTATTCTAAATGGATACACATATATTCTTTGTCTAGTCTTTGTTTAGAACTCTAATGGAAAAGTAAATATTTTTTCAAAGGAAGGGAAACATTTACTTCTTAAGCAATTGACTTCATTGTCTATTGTATGGGTTGCTTTATTACAGAAATGATCTTCACAATGTTATTATACAACAAGTTAGAATTCAATGTATATATTTCCATGAATGGTTAAGCAGAAAAACAGAGATATTATTTCAAAGTTCTTTTCCTTTGTTCAGAAAGACTTAAAACCCACTACATAAACTATAAAAATAATGGTACAGCAATGAAATTTTGTATCATTTATGCATTTCCCCATCAGCAATGTTGGAAGTTGACATTTTAAATTAATTTGGTTTTTTTCCTTTTTTAAAAACAGCATTTCTACTTGAAAATTTATTACACTTTATTACACTTATATCTTCCAAAACTTACTTTATCCCTATATCCACCCAAATATTTGGCGAATACCTTTGTAACCTTCAGTAATTTTTGTTCACCAGTATGAACTTTCAGAAAGGTGTAAGTAGATGTATAATTCCAGTTTATTAGAAAACTCATATATTTCAATTGTTATAATACCGGTAAATTCTATTGTCAGCTTTAGAGACCTAATACAATGAATCTCTGTACCTTCTCAACCACCAACTACAATGTGAAGGACAAAAATTAGGGTCACTTAATCCAAAATTTGAAAGAAATTCAAGGGGTTTTTTTCTGATTTAGTTTAATGTGTTTTTTCTTATTGCAGTGTTAAGAAGTTTTTACTATGAAGAGATACATTTTCCACTGCTGTGAACACCACTTTCAGTATCCTTGGAACATTGTGAAACGGCAAGGTTCACATTCTAAGTGACTCAGTGACAGAAATGTCTACACAGTGTCCTCACTGGTAAGTGAAGGAAATGTTTGCAGTCTCAATAATGCTCCTTTGTATAATATCTGCCATATTTGCCATAATGTGTTCTGCATTTTTAATTTTCTTTGTGTGGGTGAGACGTCTGAGACACAAGTATTTGACTGCTGCATATTTCTCCATCTCCTCATGGCAAATGAGTTCCTTTACATTTAGCATTCCCCATGCTTACTACTGCTCTACTAGTCCCAAATAATTTTTTCCTACTTGAAACCCTTTTGTTTCTGCAAGTTTCTGTTTTGTAAGTCTGATTTCTTAAAATTGTAAACATTTTTCCAACATTTCTCTCCCTTATCTCCCGTACCCCAGAGAGTGACAGGAACACGGCGAAATCCAGTGGGGGGGGGGGTGAGGAGCATGGCTGTGATCAGCCTTCTCACATGTCTGAGGATCTTATGCACTTCTGAAAACTGATAGAAACTAGACTACCTTGTTCTTTAAATCTATCTGTGTTATGGTTTATCTTTAATCTTAATGAAAACATATACAATTATTTTTTAGAAGTTCATATGTGGCTTAATTCTGTTCTTTCTTAGATTGCTTTTATTTTGTACTTGCCTATGTGCTCCCACCAAAGTCAGCTACAAAACTAATACCAACAACTGTTAAAGCAGATTAAGGCCTCTCCTCACTGGTTTAAAAAATCATATCCTAATATACATATAATTTCATATTGATGTAAATTTTTTTATGTTATGACATCAACAGAAGTTCCAATTCTGTGACTGTGAACACCATACTACTAACAGCATTCCCAACAACTTTGAAAAGCAACTTTGTTATCAAAAATTGTTGCCTTAAATTAATTGAATTATTGTTACTGTATTGTTATTATAGTTATATTACAGAAGCTATTTTAAACATTTGGGGTTTTTACAGTTTCCCAGTGTGTACCAAACAAACTCAAAATAGCAGGTCTACTTTGTGCTCTAAATGAACAAAATATTTATACATTACATACCTTTTTATTTTCCTGGCTGAAAACAAACATTTTAAATCATAAAAATTTAATTCATAAAAATTCTGATGTGAAAGAATCATTTTTGAAAATGTTTATTGTCTATCTGGCTAGTCGTCTAACTATAGAGGGCCTTTTAAAACACAGCTTATTAAAAAAAAAAAAAAGAAAGTATAAGTTCCATAGTTCTGAATGAGTTTTAATTAGAATTTTTTAAAAATATGCGAAATTTAAAAGGATATGCTTTTGTTATAGAGAATATGGCATAAATAATGTAATACCTTGCCATGCTGATGAAGGAAACTGAGAACTTTAGAAACACGTTTTTCATCTACTTCTTCAAATAAGTGGTCATTAATAAATACTTATAAAATTTAAAAAATCTTTCAAAAATGTAAAAAAAAAAAAAAAAAAAAAGCCCAAAGCAAGTTTCTTCAAATGTCATTGAAAGTTCTGGCAATTTTCAAATTCTCTCTTATTGAATAAGTTATGTTTCTAGTGATTTCTAATGAGGAAATTGAACATTTTTGCAGGAATCCTTATTTGATAAGAAAGAGGAATGAAGATCTTTGACAACTAAAACAGAATTTTCCAGTGAAAAAAATTAAATTAAAAGATTAATTTTCTCAACCATAAGTTTGGACTAAATTCCTGCAAGAGTTCTGCCCCAGATACTCCAAGGGAAGCAGATCAAAAGGGAGAATTTCTATCTATACATGTGTACAGAATCAGCTCCCCTGCCATGGGCAGGGACAGCTCCTGCTACACCAGGTTGCCCCAAGCCCCATCCAACCTGGCCTGGAACACTTCCAGGGATGGGAAACCCAGAGCTTCCCTGGGCAATCTGTGCCAGTGTACAAGCACACTTCATACATGGCAAAAAACCCCAGCTTTTGCTTCGGCACAGGATCCAAACATGCAACATCAATATACTGCATGACAATCAATGAAACATGGAACTATGCCCTCTGAGATGGCAGAATTTCTCTGTGTTCTTACAGAATCACATTGTATATATCCAATTACTGCTACAATAAAAAAAAAAAAAATCCAAGCTTTATAACAAGTACTCTGTGTGAGCTAGGAGTTGGATAAGGTGACGTCCAGATAACCCTTTCACACCTTCAGTGATATTAAGTTTTATTGGGAGAAAAAAAAGTTAGCAACTTCTTGTGCATTATTCCCTCTCCTTCTCTTTAGCGGGCATGGATTGAAGATGAAACATAGATGATTACACAAAGCTCCCTTTTACAGTAATTTGAGTTTTTAAGGAAAAAACCAGTGCTATAAAATACTTTCCTAGCTTATCGCTCTGACACCTGGCTGCTACATATGCATGGTGCAGAGTTATGATACATGTTTCTCCTTTCTTTCATGACAGTCAGAAGTTAAACTGTTCTCAACCAAAACTAAAAATGTAAAAATTCTGAACTAAGTAGAGGGTGAAATTTAAATACTGCACTGGGTCATGGCAGGAAAAAAAATCATTTTTTTATATCAAGTTGAATACTTTTGTATTGACCCTTAAAAATGTGCCCAACTATGACAGTTATTTCTGCACAGCCTCTGAGTACTGTCTTTTATATCTGATTTGGAACTTCTCCTAGACTCAAAGTCTTACAAAATGCATATACTTATTCAAAAGCTCTAAAAAGACAGAAAATATAGGTGTTAAGATTTTGAATCCACTGATGTGCATTGAAAACAATCATAATACGGTTCCAAAAAATTAAACGGCTCTATAAAATTTTCTATCAGTTAATAGTAAAACAGTGGCAGAGCATGACCAAAAGAAGTAAAGAATCAATGATCCCTTCCCCCTACCCAAAAAACCTCCAATATTTGGCTGCCACATCCAGAGCTGCATGACCTGCTTTTAGCAATTTATATCAATAAAACTTGTCTTTTGAGCCAGGTAAGTGCCTAGAAGCATCACGTCTTCCTTCAAATAAAACAAACAAACCACTGCACTTGCAACACAGTATAAATGAAATCATTAGGATTCCATGCAATATTTACTGGGGAACTGTTTGATGCAAAAGAGAATGTGACAGTAAGGAGCATTCTTTTCTATCTTATTCTTTAATACAAGAAGATGCTAACAAGGCTATAATCGACATAATTTGTAATGCTTTTTCTTCCTCAGTGGTTTTTCCTATAACTCTCTGCTAGACAGATACTGCTGAAGGGCAGTGGACAAACACATGGATGCGTACTCTGAGCTGAACGACTGAGTAATGTGTTCTGACAGATACACTTGACACACAACTTTGAAAAATACGGGGACAGTACTCCTGACTTCCTCTAACTTTCTTCTACTCATAAGTAACAGATCTTTATTGACTCCCATCTCTGATGAAGTTTGAGCTGGAGTGAGTCAGGGGACCCTGTGGTGCCACCGGGACTATCAGTTATACAGATGTGAGCTACTGAAATAAGTGTGTCAAAAAGGTTGTACTTATCTGATGCTTATCTAACTGAAGAAGCTTTTCTTCATTATGGCTGAGATCCTCTTGCCAACAAGTTCTCTGAAATGGATGTTTGCCTTTAAATTTTACAGGAAAAATTCTTGTATTATGATTCTCTCAGGATACTGAGTGAGGAGGACTTGAGTTCTCATTTACTCTAATAGCCCTTTACAACATTTTTCATTGGAAGGTGTCTTAATAGACATACATGCTAAATAAAAAAATGTAATATATATAGCAGGTTGAGTGTTTCTGGCAACAGTGTCTTGTCCATGGCCATTGAGGGATAACAAGGGAAAGGACAAAAAACCCCCCCTTTCTTTACTAGAGAAAGCATGGTGTGTTGAGAAAATGTTCTCTGGAGTTGTCATTTACTATTTTTTAAGCAAAGTTTTGCAAAAGAAATTCTTTGCATAATCAAACTATCCCTAAGCAGACTGCAGGAACATTTCTAATATGCCTAATGAGTTAGCCAGTTACAGCTACGGCTGCTTTTTCCTTGTATTTACTCAGTCATCACAGAAAAGGGTATATCTTTTTAGCATTGTCTCCTTCCATGGGAAGCCCCACAAAAAAGCAAGCAAGAGATGCCACTCCTCCTGTGCCTTGAGAGGGAAAGGCAGCACTGCACCCAGGTTTTGGTTTTCAATAGATTTGGGAAAATAAGTTTCTGTGTCCCGGTTTCCTCCACTCAAACTGACAGAAGATTTACTGAGCACGTCTCGGAGGAGTTTCTAAGAACCTCTGCAGATTAAGTAAGATGGATGTGTGGATTGAGAACATACACTTATGTGTGGTTTCAGTACTGTTATTACATAAAAGGATAAATTACTTTAATTGCTTCATTTAGGAGAATTCAAAATCGTGCTGTGCACATACCACAGAGACATGGGAAATTTCTGCATCTTTATAGTGGATGACAACTCAAAGTAGAATATTGTAGCCAAAAAGAGTCAGATTATCTTGGGATTGTATTTAAATTGAGAAAATATTTCACATTTGACAGCATTTTCTTTAAGATGTATATAAATTCAAACACAACAGTTTTAAGAAGCAATACTCAGAATAATATTTAAAATATATAATTATTTTATAGCATTAGCTCCAAAAAAAGTAGTTTAAAATTATAAGCACTGCCAGTATATGATGCATGTTTTTACTTTAAAATGTTTGATTGCTACAACAGCAACTTCCAGCAGAGTCCTGTTTGATAGGGTATAGCTTTTCCCAGTATTAAAACATCTGCCTTTGGGGATACAACTCCAATCAGGCAAATTATATCAGAGTGGATCAAGCTCAGGCTGCATATTTACACAGACATTGCACATACTTGCTTCACTAGTACAGTAGCATGGCAGCCACCTAATATGAACCAAACTTCACATTCACAATTTCTAATTTTAGTCACTTTGATGTTTGTGGCGATTTTTTGTTTGTTTTCTGTTTGGTTGGTTTTGATTTTAGTTTTGGTTTTTGTTTTTGTTATTTGTTTGTTTGTTTGCTTGGGGTTTTTTAAATATTCACTATTGGATAAAACACTGTAGAAAAAATACAGATACAATGCTAAAAAAAGTCTCTTCAGATACAAAATACATCATGTAGATAGTACAAGAAAAAGAGAGCATTTATCAGCAATAAAGAAAATACAGATAGAAATGCTTTAAGTCAGTTATCTTTATTACAAAAAATGAAGACACAAGTTGCATGAACTAAAATGAACTTTGAACAACAGATGAAAGACACAAAGCTACATATATTTCTTGACATTGTGTTTGGAAAGGTTCTGAGGGACATCACAGTTACACCATGCACACATTCTTCAGGGAGAAAACAGAAATTATAACAATTGCTGCATGCATGAAAAAATCAGTGGAGCAAAATGGCAGTGAATTATGAACAATATAAAAATAGCAATGTTTTACAAACTAAAATTAACTACTTTAAATCCAGATTTTTTCCTTGCCTTTCACACTGTTTTTGAAAACAGGAACTTACAGATGTTGCAGTGTAACCAATATTTTTCACAGAATTGGTTTTTACTACATTGAATGTATTTTCATTTGCAATTCTGTTGGAAACATACACTGAGAAAGATTTACTTTGCTTCTATTATGGGCACTTAATACATGCATTAAAATTAAAATTTTATGTAAATAAAACATGCACTGGAAATTGCCTCTACAAAAATATTAAATATGTAAAATAAATATACAGAACTGTTAATAAGAATATCATACAACATAATGATAGTATGGTGGCAAGCCTTACTACCACAGTTTCTTGGGACTTCAGACCCTGTAATTAATGAACACAAATGGATATTCCTACCTCAGTTTCTTGCTCTAGTTGTAAAATATCTAAACTTAGCATAGATCTCAAGTGTACAGCTCACTGTACACTTGTACTGTTTCTAAACAGGCAAAATCGGGTTATCTCTACACTTGGTATTTGATGCCATCAGCTTTATACTAAGATGTCATCAACATTAAAGGGGAAAAGGTGATTTTCCACCACTTATACAGATATTTATATCTGATAAATATATAGCAATGGAAAACTAAACATTCTTTATATGCCTGAAGAAAATGAATGGATTAAGTTAATATGATAAGCATAAATGAGGCCTAAATGAAGAAAAGATTTCAGTGATGCCATTATAGACTTCAGAAGCTACTTATCTCTATATAATAATCAACTTGCATCCTAAAAGTAATACTTTCTTTTTTTTCTTTGCTCCTAAAACTCCTGAAAAATAAACAATCAGAAATCATCAACATACTGGACAACATAGAGAATTGGCACAATCACAAATTGCATACAAATCTCCATTGTGGCTTTTAAAAAAGAAACCCTGTTTTTTCAGGCTTAATTAGTCTATTTCACATTTGCATGCACATTTGAGTGGTGCCTATGCAGATTTCCATGATGAAGAGAGTATGCGCTAAGACCCTGAAAACTGACTGAGAATTGGTCATAAGGTTAGGTGTATAATTAAACCACCATATCTGTTAATCTTTTAAATAAATATTGTTCACATGCATATCATATTTTTTGCATCAGTGCTTGGCCTTATAATTTCATGAAATAATTAAATGGAATGGTATTTTTTGGTAATACTGGTAATAGTATGTTTTGTACACCTCACAAAACCACTCAGAGGTTATATTTTATTCCCAATGTATGCAATACGCATGTCTATTTCTAGGCAATATTTTTCCTATTTACAGAGGCAGCAATTTATATTCTAATAACCCTACAGCAGTAAATAAAGGACCGCATCTGAAATTGCATTACATAAATACTTTGATTTGTGAACAATTTTATATGTTAGGAACTTGTCAAAACTCTGGAAAGAAGAAAGACAACAAATAAAATCTGATCAGGAAAGAAGCCAGCCTCAGACTCTAAAGGTTGTAAATCAGAACATTTAAAAAATTCTGTTCTTTAGAGATATACTGCTGTATCACAGAATAATCATTACCCTTTTTAAGTTTCTGTGCCACCAATTTGGATTTAAAGCATAGAATATTTTAGGACTTTGGTCTTACAGACAGGATAATATTAGCATTTCAAAATATGTGACAATGTGAAAAAAAGGGTAACATTTTACACTATCAGTCATAAGACCTAAAATCCCTTTTACAATTACAACATTTAAAGGAACAAATTTACTTATCTAACATTTAAATACTAATGTCAGAAGTATATTGAATTCAATTTTTGAAGACATATTTATCATTTTAATAGAGTTTAAAATATGATTTTAAGCTGTTCAGTCTATACCCATGAATTATAATTTAATTTGAAAATGTCTCTGTTCATTTTTTTCTCATTCTTGTCTATAAGAAGTCAAGGTTTCTGAATATTCCCACAGATTCCACAAAGTACTGTGAAACAACCTCACTCATCATTTTTAAAGATACAATTATGAAACACTCATAAAGAGAACTATAAACAAAGCTGTATTAATTATTTATCTAAGGAGATATATGACAACACAAAGAAATTATTCTCTTCCACTTTTTCTTTCTCATTACAGAGGTTTTGGGTCACTGCCCAGAACTGCCTGGATCTGCTGTCACATAATCTCCATAATATTGGCTTAACTGGTTCTTTTTGGAATTTGATGGGAAGAGGAAGGCCAAAAGAAGAGGATCACATTCAAAGTGCTTAATAACCTCGAAATACAAAGCAGAGAACAATTTAAATTGGAGAAGACCTAAAATTTCTCTCACTTTATGGAGCAAATTTATATAGTTCCCAGCTGAAACTACTATCAGTTAGAAAAAACGATAAGTGATCCAAATTTGTCTCTTTATCCCACTGGAATTGAGATACTGAGGATAAAAGCCAACTTGCCATTCATAATGTATATTTAGCTGCTAAAATTTCTCAAGGCTTTTCATTATCTTCTTTACAGTTTGTTTGGAGAGTTCACAGTTGATCAGTCTCTGCACCCTAATTCCTATATTGTCTACTTATCTGCAGTGTTAGAATGACTTGCTAAGATAATAAATGTATAGCTTGTAAAGAGCTCTTTAAATATCTTACCAGAGTATTAAAAAAAAAATAAAATAGGAATTCTCATTTTTCTGCTTTTTTGCATACCTGTAATAGTGTCCTGTCTTGCTTTATTAAAACAAAACAAAACAAACAAACAAACAAACAAAAAAACCCCAAACAAACCCCCCCCCCCAAAAAAAAAAAAACAACAAAAAAAAAGAATTGTGACAAGTATGTGGAAGGTTAGACATTTAGTAGAATAGCAATAAAGTTTCGAATTGCAGAAAATTAGGAAAATGCTACAAAATAAGGAAATACTAGGATCAGATCAGACTGTCTGTGCAACCTTGTATGACCCTATTTCATTTTTCAGTTTATGAGACAATGTAAGTGTTACTCAAGACTCTTTAATCCAGTGGCAGGTGTTCATTAGTTTTGTTTGTATCAGAAACTTGGTTTTCTTTACTGTCCAGAATAGCAACTGTGTGTCCACAAGAGAAGATTCTGCTCTCTCACATGCATACTGTGCCTGTCTTACAGTTGGGATCAGAATGCAGAAGGGATGTGAGTGCAAAGAGGAGCCCCTGGAAAGAATTTGCTGCTCCCCTGGACCAAAAGGGAGGCCCAGTGTTTGTACACCACTGAGCTCCTGCAGACTGAGAAAGATCGCTCAGCAGTGGTTTGTAGTGTGCTTGTACACAGAAGGGGTTTCTTTCCCCCTTAGGCATCTACTACAGCATCTACTTATTAAATATTAGCCAATCATCAGTTCTTGGATGGTCAGTAGAGATATCCCTGCAGTTTTGCTATTTGTTTGCCACAGAAGGCAATAGTGACAATAGTGGTGACAACAAATATTTTCACTATGTGGATTTTTGAAATGGTAAGAGGAAAAAAAAGAAAACCTCTTGCAAAAGTTCCTGCCCAAGGAGACCCTTCCCCTAAAAATAAGTTCAGCATTACCAACAGCACTTGTCTGAGTTATACTCAATTGAAAATATGTTCTCAGATCTGAAAGTTTTCGGTAACATATGTGTAACTGGTAATCCCAAATACACTGAGCATAGTTAAAATGAAAAGCTTCAGTAAAAATATCTAGTCTTCATTAGTTATGTCTCTTGGTTCAATAAATGCTTAATCATTTAAAAAAATAAATAGTATATATTGGAAGGACACCTGCACAACTAAATTACAATGTCAATATATATATTGTTTGTGCATGGAAAATGGGCTTTCTCCTGACTGATCCTTAATAGGAACCCAAAGTTTCAACTCCTACAAAATTAGAAGAGAAAATGTTGTTCTTTACCATAGTATGTCAGGCACTCATCAATGCAATTAATTTCAAAGTAATGTCATGACATTAAATGAAAGAGACAGAACATTGTAGCAAGACCCATGGATGGACTAGTGGCTCAACGTTACAGTGAGAGCTTTTCTGCAGATCACAATGAAACCAATGTTTTCTCGATAGCAATCTTTTCAATTCCAGCTACTTCATTACACTAAATATGTGTATTATTTTAAAAAGTATTTCTGTCAATAAATTAGTTTCTAGACTTATACACATCCATTCTGAAGAAATCTTACTTGTGACATACTCCAATTTTCTAAAATGACTGTTAGCTGGTTTAGATGATGAGAGGTTTCATTATTGATGTCCTAAAGTAAAAACTTCCAAAAATATTTCAAAACTGGCAAAAATCATCAAAATCAATATTTCTTTGGAATATTGATCGTCTGAGTAAAGATATACAGATACTTAAATCTGACAAATTGATTTCCAATTTGTAAGGTAATTTTTTTAGATCCCAAAAGGTATGAACTAAAAGGAGAAAAAAATCAAGATATAATTTATCAGGTTTGTTATATTTAGTAACAATTTGAAGGGAACTATCTTAAAATAAATATTTAATTCTGCCTTAGCTTTAAAGTGCATTGCTTTCTCAGGTTATTCTGTATTCAACAGAGAAATGAACCATACTCTTAGACAACTACAGAATTTTTAAAATCAAATATATGCAATAAAATATCTCTGTGGACTCTCATTAAATAAAATCTTTTTCCTGAAGTTATGTGCACACTGCTGCAGCACTCATAAGCCACGCTTTTAATACGTAACATAGGAAAAAATGCTTTATCCATTTTTGCTACAGGTCAAAATTGAACCCTGGAGCTTCCAAGTCCAACAGATGCCATGAAATGAAATGTGGCACCTTTGCAGTCACAAGAAGTGCCTTTGTTGGGCAGGGACCTATTTTATATGATGAGGCATGGCAGTGGTGAGGCACAGAAAAAGCACTTGAAATGAAACACTACCAACTAAAACAATTAATAAATAATTAGGTAGAGAAGAAATGCTTGTTAAAATCCATTAGAAGGCACAAAACAAGTCTATATTCACCAAACCATAGAATGGCCTGGGTTGGCCAGGGGACACCCAGGGGACACCTTCCACTAGGGGACAGGGGACACCTTCCACTAGACCAGGTTTCTCAGAGCTCCATCCAGCTTGGACTTGAACAATTTTTTTATTAAGCATAAAGATTTAAGTACCTTGTGTACCTTAAACCAGTGCAAGGACAATCCTTTAAAAAGGATTAATACAAAATGAAAATACTCTCCTTCTGAAAGAAGAATTGGTGGTGTACCTGGAAAGCCATGCAACTGACCATTGTAAGGTCTCTGAATAGATTTCTTATAATCAAAATCTAGTTGTGAAAACAGAATCAAATCACATTGATCAAATTCAGTAAGTGAAGTTCTCCACGTTCTGTCATACTGGAGCGTCAAACATTATCTGCTGAATTTTTCACAAAACTCACCAGGCTTCCAAAAGCCCGATGAAGAATTTTGCACACACAGACTGAAGTAATTACACTATTTAGGACCTTGACTAGGAATGGAAAATTTGGAAGAGCTATAGAAAAGTACAAATTTTTAAAGGTGTGTGTTTATTTTCCCACAAATAAAAAACTAAGAGAGATAGGAAGAATACATATTGCTTGCCTTATCATCAACAGTATAAAAATATGCACCAGAAACTTATGACAATGAGCGAGAAAACAGCAGCATTCAGCTGCAACGACTGGCCTCCATTTTCACGTCTAGTAGCTTCACAGCATCTGTCTGTGTGGATAAGAATTGTTATAGAAAATCAAGGGTGTGAAAAAGAAGTAAATTTTAGAAAAAAAAGTGGAAAAGTTGAGACAACATGAAAAAGAAAGTATCAAACGGAAAAAAAGTGACAGTGGGAAAGAAAAAAGAGAAAAAAAATTAATATTTACATTGGGCCAAAGACAGTCATTTGAAAATCATTACTCTAACGGAAACATCAAATTATGATTAAAGCATATATGGAATAGCAACCATTGAAGTACCCTGGCCCAATCTGTACAATATAATACTAAAACTGTGGAAAAAGTGTATCTCCATAGCAGCAATGTGGTCCTCTGCAGCAGTCAAAGTAGCAAACTCTTTGGTCTAATTTTAAAACAATTTATTTAAGTGCTTAATCTGAAGCATGTTTCTTCCTTCCCACTGAGACCATTCAGTCAAGCCCAATCTAAGTACAATTTTGACTTTTCTGTTGGAGGTACTTGGAACTCACAAAACTGCCATGTTGCACTATCAGCACTAGTGACTACTCTTGAAAGCAAGGAGTATTGATAGCAAGGAGAAACACCAGCTCACAGACTGAAAGGAGAAACTAGAATTGTGTCAATAATTACGCGCAAAGAAAATTCCAATCATATACAAGGAGAGAAAAACTTGGAATATCTGTTTCTCTTTGCTAATGGCGTTATCTTGTTCCTGAATTATTGTAGAAGTTCACAATGGGACAGCATGAAAATTGGCTTCAATAATATGGACACAGGTCCAATTAAAGTATGAATGACCCATGCAATAAACACATGAAGCTGGGTAATTAGATATTGATTTTGACACTGGGGTGGGAACAAAGTAGCCTCTTAGACATTCACATCCTCACCAGTATGTCTGGTTAAAATTACAAAGTTTGAATATACTTTTTCTACAAATATTTATATTGAAAATTCACTTTTTGGCAAATAACACAGTTAAATTTATGCAATTTTTTTCCCCACCTACAGTGATACAATAATTATAATGGTAGTGACTAATATCAGTGTTAAACCAACATTTTGAAAAAGACTTCAAAAGAAATTAAAATGCACAAAACCTTATGCAGTATAAGCAATAACCTTGGTTAAGCCTTAACTTTAAAACTGATTTAAGAAATTCTAATGGAAGCAGATGAGAACTATAAAGTTATATACAGTCTTCTATGCATAATATTTAACCAATGCATTATCTGCTTATCACACAAATGTCCCTGTTCTTGCACAAATACATGTGTGAGAGCTATCATATGTAGTTAATTATCAAGTGGAAAAGGCAGCAGTATAAATAAACTAAGAACAATTACGGACATTACCCTATCCTCACCCATATTTCTACTGTGGTGTTTTCAATGATACATATTGTGTTCAAGCCGTTCAAAATTCACAACTTGTTCCTTTCTTAAGACTTGAATAGTTTGGTACATATACTCATAGAAAAAAACCCCACAAATCTTGAGCACATTAAACTTCCACATTTACTTCAATAACTCAGCTTTCAAATATTTTCAGAGAATATACTGAAGCATTTAATCTTTAAATTGGCACTCAGGGTTATTTTAATTAGAAAGCATCATAATGTTAGCAATTACCTGCAACAAATAATGATTAGAGTACCATAATTATGAAGAGTGGCCTTGCCCTTCAAAATTCAACATCTATAGTGATTTCTTTTTTTCTTCATAGCATTCAAAAAAATAAGCAAACTAAAATTCATATGATAAAAAAAATTCTTTTGAAGCAGAAATTATGACAATATAGAATAGCTCTTTGATTGCTTCTCCTCTGCTATTCAGTGTCAGTAAATGTCTGTGATAGCTTTACCACAAGATTTTATTAAAAAATATTGTATTTTTTCCTGTTAACATCCTTGATGGTGCAAGCCTTTGTGTCTCTCTCTCTGATTCATATCAAATAAGTTCTATCAATTTTAGAGAGGGATTTCTATCCCTTTTCATGTAATAACTTCAGTCTTTGCAGGGGATGGAGCAAACAGCTGGTTTTAGCCTAGAGCAAGAACATGCCCTATCCCTTTCAACAATGATCATCTCCAGGATTTGATGAGAAATGGCCCTTATTCAGCAAATTCTAGTACTGATTTGCAAAACAAAACCAAATTGGTTTTGTGAGGGCTGTTATCTTTCTGAAATTTTAGATATTAATTAATCCAATTGGTTTGAGTCCTACCAACTTCTTTTCTCAAAGCAGGAGATCTCTAAGATACATTTCATCTCTCTAATCTCTTCAGAAAATAAAATAAAAAAATTATTCTTCCATCGCAGCAATGCTGCCTGAAGAATGTACTTTAAACTTTTAGCTCAGGATTACGATCTGAACAAAAGCCTTCATTTCAAATTCTTATTTTGGAATTACAATACTCTTCAGCCTATGAGAAAGTAAGTCAGGTAACTTCACAAGGATAATGCTGCAGCTCTTCCTTGCCTTGGGAATATAAGCAGAGCTCCAGGGAGACTGACATCCCACAAGCTTTCCTTTTTGACTCCTGCATTTTGTTCTTCATTTTAGATTAGCTAAAACCCTACACAGTCATATCTGTAAAGACAGACTGAGAAATCCTGTAATGCACAAAGTCATACAAACGAGATACTAATTATCGGCTAAAAATTTTAGATCTGTGGAATGGAAATTTTACCTGTGAAAATCTCTCAAGCTTCTTCTGTGCTTTCTCTTTTTTTTTTTTTTTTGTGGTTTTAATTTACTGCATCTGTCCAGGTTGGTGTGAGGATCAAGGGTCAAAAAGTTTCAACTATTCAACTATTCTTTTCCAAATCATTCCAATTGTTAGAAGCATATGAGGATTTAATACGTTTTGCCTACTGCACTACAGAGAATTTTACTTCTATTCTTAGATAATACTTTATAAAGAAATTAAAATAATGTTTTAAATTTGAAGTCTTTATTCTCTGACAAATTTAGTGAAACTGTCAGCTATATTCAAAAGTTATCAGAAGCCTCAAACTGACAGATTTTTGTGCATGTACACACACACACACACAGAAAGGCAGTGAAGTCACAAACCATAGGCTTAAAATCCTGAAATTTCTACAGTCTTTTTATGGAGATTTAAACAGGCAATTTGTAAACCACAAGTGACGACATTTGGTCCTGCTCAAGTACCTATTGACAGCCTTTCTGGCTTTTTCTATGGAAAGAGAACACAAAAGAAGACTAAAACTCCCCCCCAATTCCCCTAATCTAACTTTTTAATTAACCTATTCTCAGTTTCCTAGAATTGAGAGTAGGTACCAGGAGCCAAATTGGGGGTCAATATGGGTTTCAATCCTGTTCAACATCATCAGCAATTTGGGTGATGGGGCACAGAGTACCCTCTGCAACTTTTCTGATGGCACACATTTCAGAGGAGTGGCTGAGGAATCAGAGGGCTGTGTTGCCACCCAGAGGGACCTTGGCAGGCCAGAGAAATGGGCTGACAGGAACAGAAGTTCAACAAGAGGAAGTGCAAATCTCTGCCCCTTGGAAAATGCAGTCCTGGTCACCCATTCACAGCTAAGGGCTACCCAGCTGGAAAGCAGCTTTGCAGAAAAGGCCCTGGGGGTCCTATTAGACAACAAGTTTAACAAGAGGCAGCAACGTGCTCTCTAGGCAGGAACGGTAAATGGAAACGACAGCAGCAGCAGAGGCCTTGGCCACGTGAGCCTTCTCTTTTGTGACCTTGAGGGTTGGCTGTAATCACATAAAATCTGGTTTCAAACAGATATGAAATGGTTTAAAATCTAAGGAAAATGTTTCAAAGGACAAAAAAACTGTTCAGTTTGGAAGTTTGCCCATAGGAATGATCAGTCAAAAATGTGATGGAAAACAGGAGTGAGGAAGGTGGCTTTTTGGCTTCTCTTAGTGGATGCGTGGTCAGGGGTGAGTCAACTCTTCAGAGAAAGGGGGCTATGCCCTTCAGAGCTAGGGAAACTCTGTGCCAGGACATCCACACAGCCCACGGGTTGTGAGAGATAGGGTGCAGCAATGCAATATGCTCTTTGATTGCAAGAGGTGACAGGAACAAAAACCTACCCCAGCTACACAGATGGGATCATATAGCATTGGTTTCTATCCCCAAAAGGTCACCTAATTGCTTGACTGAGAGCAAAATTTAAGGAAAATACCTGCCCTGAAAGAAAACTGTGAGAATGAGGGAAACTTGTTTCTGTTTTGCTGTAATTAGTAATTTTGAGTTTCTGGATGAAAAACCTTATCCTGGCTTAATTTCTAACAAAACACTGTCCATATAGCTCAAAAGCTCTAATAATACATCATAAAAATTATATACATAAACGCAAACCCAAATATATACACACAAACTTGAAGCAACTATAAGAGCTACTTTTATTTTTCATTCACATCAAGACCACTGTAGATCCCACTGTATTTTTGTAAAAACTACTGAAAAAAAATCGTTTGACATGGTGATTCTCATCTTTGCCGTTGGTGGTGATCAGAGAAAATACAATGTATTATCGTCCTTCTTTTGCTTCCCACTATATGATTTAAAGTTTAGTGATACACATGCACGGAAAAAAATATATATATGTTCAAGAGATTAAAACATTTTCAGGCATGCATATAAAAATTACTCTCACAGTTCATGCAGTATTGGAAACAAAAAAAAGTCTCAAACAACCAATATCACAAATTAAGAAAAATGATCTAAGAGGTTCTTGTTATCCCCAAATGTTTTTATATCATTTTCCCACTATTGCACCATGTTATTAACTTCTAGTGTAGAAGAAAAAAACTGTGATAAAGCACAACTTGCAACATTTTTTAATATATCTATTGCCCTTTCAAAGTAACAGCACTGACTGAATAAAAGCCTTTGGAAAATGGCACCTTCATAAATCTGCTGGTAATTCCTGAAAATATATTTAACACCTGCAGAAAGGAACTTTTTTAGCACCTTCCATTCCATCTCCTTTTGAGATTTAATGTAAACCTGTACATGTGTTTTTAGGTTGCAACTGTAATGGTTCAGAATTACAAGGGATTTGGACACTTTTGTACCAGCTGTGGGGTATAAAGGCTCTCTCTTCTCACTGTAGAGAAAGAGTGCAAGGGCCCATACAAATGGGCTGTAGAGTCAGCTCTGGGAGCTAATGGACTTCAGCTGTTCCCAGGGATTTTTATGGCTGCAGTGGTTAGTCCCTGCTCTCCTAACACAGACAATGAGCTAAAGCACACAGTTCCTTTGAGAATCCCACAGGAGTAGAAACTTGACAGTATAGACAAGCCAGAAGAAAATTTTATAAAACATTACAAATCAGATTTAAAAGTGTGATAAATACTTCACTCAGAGGCAAACACACTGAGGTTAGAGTTGTACCTGCCTGCAAGTATTGCTAACTGACATCCCTAGTGTGATTTTGGAACACATAAAATACTACATTTAAGACTGTGTCATTCTCTCTCCAAGCATGAGTCTAAAATACATGTTCATATGCCTAAGTGAAATGTGAAATACAGATATAGAATTGTGACCACAAAAAATAACTCAAAAAATAGGAAGAAAAATGGTGTATATATAAATATATAAATATTTACTAATATATATATGTGTGTGTATATATATGTATATGCATTCATGAATAATTTCATACATACAGTTATTTAAGGCAAAATGTTTCAAGAAGGTTTGATGGGGATTTCTCAAAGTCAGTGCACGTTTCCATTGACAAACCCTTCAGAAAACCAGGAAGATTTCATTAAAAGGATTACAAATTCTGAGGAACTAATCACAAATGTGAGTGATGACTCAGTGAATGGATTCCATGTTACATGCCTAGGAACACACATTATTAAATAAAGTAGATCTACATTTGGAGGCTTCTGAGGCCAAACGTGTGAAAATTTAAAGGAATGTCTGTCTCATTCATGCAATTCACTGATGCCAGAGAGCAATTTGCAGCCTCAAGCTCCTTCCCAGACCTGAGACTATTACTAGAAAAGCATCATATTGTATTATCATGGAATTTGACTTGCAGCCAGGAGCTGGTACTTACACAGTTCCCTAGGAAGCAGCACCTGTGGATTCAGTGCCCACAGGAGTTGTATATTCATATAAGTACAGTTTTGGCTCCCAGTTCTTGATCCCAGGGATTACTACTTCTGCCTGATAGCCCATGGCTTTTGAAAGCATAAACAATCTCCTTCTATAAAATTTAGAAGCAAAGTTATATTTCTTGTGACAGCTCCTATTTCCCTACTAAGCACCCACTGAAGGACAACCAACATACCCTTGCTTACATCTCCCTTCTCTGATTTATTGCATTAGCTTGCACACACTTCACCAGGGTATTATGTTATATAGTTAACCAAAATGATACTTACAGGATCGTAAAAGGTCTCTTGGGATAAGTAATATTCATGGGATTGCATATATAGGGTCTACAGATTTATTTCTGTTTAAATTTAGATCCAGACATAAACAGTCAATTCAGATGAAGTGCCACAGATTTGGGCAGATACAGATGAAAACCTTCAGGAGTCTTAGAGGCTTTTTCAATAATTACATTAATAATAGGAAACTGTAGTTACTAAGAGAGTACAGGACAAATGATGAGGATTTCATTCAGAAGTCTACCCACTTTCATTCTTGTTGCCTATGTCCTTTTCAAAACTCATCTGGAGACACCTAGCTGTTAATACCAAAGCCTCAAACAAATGGTGCATCATAAGAGTTGACAGACATCAGAAAGAGTATTTCTGCTCAAACTTAAGTATTTTATAGATAAAATAAACTACATTCAAATTTTTGCAGCATTATGTATATATGTATATAATATTATATCGTGATTATAATATTATGCCATTTCAAAACAAGATAATCATGCTGACTTATGAATATGAGCATTATTGTTCCACTGATTCTAAATGCCTTTTGACATACTTTTAAAAATCGCCTACAGAATGTTCTTATTATGGCAATTTCACACTCCTTTTCAGGCTTTGTAAAAACAGTTGTCAAGGAAACTAATTAGTTCCACAATCATAATTGCAGTAGTGATTCATATACAGAAGACTTGAAGTTAGTGTTAGACTTCTTACAACTATTTAGAGGTTATGGGAGAGCACTGAAAGGAAAAAGCCCCTAAGCAACTATAAAACTGTTTTTAGTGAGAAATATTCCATCTTTTGTCTGAAATTAAATTAACTAAGCTCCTTTTTACTTGAATGTCTAGAGACCACCTATGTTATCATTTACAGAGGAGAATTAAGTTTCTCTGCCACAGCAGTTGCGGCAATAGTATGGAATAGCTTACATAATTATAAAAGGCTAAAGTTAGAATCCATTGCAAAGGAAGTAATATTTTTGTTTCAAATATGCAAAATTGAAAAATGGCTTATCCCTTCCCTAAGTAAGGTTTTTACTTATTCTTCTACTTGACAGATATTTTTATTTCCTTAGGACAATGAGTTTCCCTCTGTTTCTTTTTCCCTTTTCTTTTTCAATCATGGGAAATTTTATTTCTGAATGATGGCAATCACAAGGCCCTGCCTGTTTAAAAACAAGTACACAGAACCTATTGAAACCCTGAATTTCAATCAAGATGCAAATCAACTTTACTTCATGTGCATAAAACAAATATTTGTACTTGAACTGGATCTGAGTCCATGAATGAATTAAAAATGTGTTTTCTTTTCAATAAATAAAAGGTAAGGATGCTTCCAATATTAAAAAATAATCCCCCAAAAACCCCAAACTGCTATGGAATATTCAAAAATGTTGCAGAGATCTTGAGATAACTTTCCTGAAAATATATTTGAAGGAAACTCACAATAGACACGAAGAAAATAGCCAGTTATTTCAAAATTTTCTGATTTTGCTACTCCAAGCTCATTGGCACTGTATCAATGCTAATCAAGTGTTCATTGATATACAGGTATAGATATTGTTTACATTTTAATATATTTGCCACTGTATTTATTTGGTAATTTTTTTGTTAATTCTATTGCACTCACAATTTGAAAAATGGCAGTCAGAAAATACTATATTAGAGGATTTAGAGCCTGATTTTTCAAGTGGTAGTGATGATACTGATCTAATTTGGAAATATTTATTAAAGATGTAGCTCATAATTTTAATTAAAAGTTTGAAGTCACTTCCTCACACCATTTTCTTTATAAAAATTAAAATTACCCACAATACCTCTGAAAATGCCTTATTTTAGGTTTAGTGTTAGCAAAATTATTTTTCATTGTTGCATCAAAATAAAGCCTCATATTGGGAAGCATTAAAGCTCATACACTCACTCTTAACTAAAATGCAGTTTTTTCTAAAACAGAATTTCAAGCCTGTCTATTTACACATTTAAAAACATGTACAAAGTTTCTACATATTTCATATTTTGTAAATCAGCCTCATAGAAGACTATTTGGTCACTATGTTAGGCTGAATCATTCAGACAGTATCTAAATAAGACTATTTGAAGTCTTAACCTCATTGGACACTAAAATAAATGACTTTATTACATATGCAGCTCAAAGCACCTGTAGAGACAGGACTGAAATCAAGAATTCTAGCAAATAACTGGCTTAACCAGACAACAGGCAGTACAAGGCAACTTGAAAAGCAGTTGTATCATAAATACTGTATTTCTTGTTAAGTGCCATTAACAGGATTGAAGAATCAATGTTTCTTCTATACTTAAAAATTACTTTAATATTAAGAGAAAAGTAAGAAACAGGGTCCCATTTAAGGGTCCTGAATCAAATTTTTGCTGATAATAAAGTCTGGGGTCTCATGTTTTTCCAGTCCAAGACTTGAGTTACATTATGCTCAACTCTGCACACTGTACAATGAGTTGGAAATAATTCATAGAGAGAAAACACAATGGAATTAACTTACCTGTAATAATGTTGGGCTTTGGTGGCATGCTGAATTCATACAATGTTGGTTCAGAATAGCCCAATCTGTTGGCAGCTGTAATTTGTACTTCGTAACCCATGGTCCACTGAAGATGCTCTAAGATAATGTGGTCTCTACTACCCTGTACTTTTTTCTCTAGCCACTGGTCTTCCTTATCTTTCTGTAAAGATGAAAATATTTGTCTCAATTATTCCAAACTCTTGTATTATTTGTCTGAAATAATCTAAATTTGGAGTTCTGAATACTTAGCCTTTTTGCAATTTTGACCACTCTTTATTTCCACAATGTAGATTTAGAGCATTTTGTGGTCAACCCATATAAACATTTTGGCTTCAATTTATTCTTTGCTATTAGGAATTGCAGTGTTATGTAGCACTGTATTTTAATGGCTATTTAAATTGGTTAGGTACGGGAGGAGTAAGAAAAAGTACAGCTAGATTCCAAAGAATATCAACATGAATCAGAAGTTCCCTACATAATCTCAGTATTGTGCACAGATGCCATGCGAATATAGTAGGGAATTTGAATGGATTTCAGGAACACAAAAAGACAAAAAAGTATACTGAATTGGAAACTAAAAATTCAGGCTAATACAGCTCTTGCAGAAAAAGATAGTAAACAGAGATATATTTTGGAAAAAGCCTGCAAAAATCTGTGTGGTGAATAGAATGAGGTTGCACTTCTGCAGACAGAAGAACAAGTGAAAAGGCAGGTGTTCTATAATTTGGTCAGGCAAAAAAAATGAATGAGTTGAAATGTAACAGGATACCTGCATATGCTATGCCAGAGATATCATAATTTAATTAAAACTGAAACCAAATGGGTGAATTGAGATAAATGAAATAAAGTCCAAGCTCTGAGTACAAAGACAGAAAACCTTTTTGAAAAGTGATAAAACACATTAGGAGGAAGAGGAATAAAGTATCTGGAAAGCAAAGTGTGTTCTAAAGACAAATAAAAAACCCCAAACAAACCCAAACCAAACCAACAAAAAAAGTTTTCTGACCTTCATTATACCTGTTATTTCAGCTATATTGCATTTTCAATACTTTCCCCTAAGCAGAGCCCAGTAATGTGTCCACATTTGATTTACTACAAGTGTAGAAATGGAAAAAGAGTGATGAGAACACAAATCATGGGTCTGCCAAGTAAATCTTGCACAAATCTCCCTGTTTAATACAGAATCCTTTAAATTGTAGCTTAAGGAGCAGAAGACAAAACCATAAGAGATCACTTTTTACCTTATTAGGTTGTTCTGTTATTAATACTTAAAATTTATAGAAAGCCCTACATATGCACAGTGTTCTATTACAAAAGGAATGAAACTTCTAAATTACAAACAGTAGTCTAGTTTGGGGGTGAATTAATATAAATGTCTTCAATTATCATTAATATCAAGAAACAAATACACATTTACAGAAACTGTGATGGGATCTGCAATCTCAGAGATTAAACTATTCCTTTACTTACATCTTATTTTGTTTCATATTATGCAGAAATACTTCTTTACAAAAAGCCACTGATAACCTAGCCAGTCACTGGCAGTTCTGGGGGATTGTACTGCCCACATCCGTTACTCTCCAGCCTTATATTAATACAAAACAAAATCAACCACAAAATCCTCACGTCATTATTTCTTAAATGTGTATATATTGGCTTTATATAGATTTGGCTTCATATCTTTTTCATCATGTAAGTATCAGCCAAATTTATTTAAGAAAAGTCTTAGAGCTAGGTTTTTAAGATAGCTGTAACCTAACCACCTAAACACCCTGACAGAAAAAAACCGAAAACCACTCCCCTGAAACAAACAGACCCACAAAAAAACCCCAAAAACTAAACAAAGCAGTGTAAAACTCCAGTCTACCATGACTTGACTGCTTCTCAAAACTGAGGGCACACCTGACAACAGTGGAAGTAAAGTCAATCTACTGTTTAGGCAGCAATTTACTAGTCTGGAAAATAACATCTCTTTAATGGTCATTCTACATTGTATCCAAAATCACATTCCCTGGGATCTCATAAAAAGTGAGAAAAAGTGATTAACCTCATTCAACTCTTCCCTTATTCTCCATCCTCTCTAAATTGTTGAGCTGAAAGCTCAGCTCAGACTTATTATGGTGGCTCCTGTGATGAAAAAATTGACAGGAGACAACACACTGTCTTAAAAGCTGGCAGGAAAAAATATCAAAAAATCCTCACAGAAGAAAATTTGGTCATTTAAAACAGTAACTTCACAAGAATTAATTACACTAGGTTGGGGATTTCTAGGGCTGGTTAACAAAGGTAATAAAGTTCAGGGGCAAATACTGAACCAAGCACAAAACAGCTGGTAATATACATGATGTTAAAATGCACAGAAAGTCAGAGGATCTGGCAGGTAGACTGGAACCTAGAGATGCAAAAGCATTTACCTGTTTCTTGGTAGGTATCTCAGAATGGGAAGAAAAATTATCTCTTTTAAAATATTCTATATCTGTAACATTTGTTGTAGAACCCACCATGAAGGAACAAAATTAACAAGTCCTACATCAACACAGTCAAAACAGAGCTAATGTGCTTCAGAGCAAAACACAAAAACTACCAAACTCTTATCTGCCAAAATTCACAGCATTAATAGTAACCCTATCACAGGTCAAAAGCAGGTGAACAACTTTTAGGCCTGTAAAAACCAGTCACATTAGTAAATTTTTCTTGCTTCTATCAAAAGGTTCATGATCATAAAAGGGTGTTTTTTTATTATTCTGTTCTAATTCCAAATATTTGCTAGAATTTGCCCTGCCAGGGAAAACAAAAACACCCCTTCTCCCCTCACCACTCTTTTTTTTTTTTTTTTTTTTTTTCCCTCTAGCTTACTGTTGACATTCTGTGACCTTGCAATATAGCAATATAGAAATGTTAAGACACCTATTCAGAACTTTCTTTTTAAGCATTATGAAGTAAATTTAAACAGTGTCAACACTTTCCAAAGGCTGCTTTGTAGCCTGCCTTTCTCTTGTCTGTCTGTGCCTGGCCACTTCCCTGCCCTGGCCTGCAGTGACAGCCAGTCCCTGTATCCCAACTGCCCCTTCCTCCTGGCCCTCCTTGTCTCCTCAACTCTCCCTTCTCAATTTTAATTTACTACTCTGGAACTTAGTAAATGCCCCATCAGATAACAGCCATTCACAAACTCAGTACACATTTCCATAATGTACATGGACAAATCCTCACATTGTGAAACACCAGCCCGTCATCATGGGTATCCTGACCAATTCTGGAAGCATCTAAGCAGAGGAACCAAAGGGGGGCTTGCGATGGCCCCCATGAAAAAATATTAGAGAAATATGAGAAATGTGGTCAGCTGGTCACCTCTGGCATCAGACAGGATGCTTCCCTGGAGAATTCCCATCATGCTCTTTCCAGCTGGTTACTGGGGAACAATTTTCCCTTGTTTTACTCTCTCCCTTTCCTATTCTTTCCTAAGGTAACTTTGAAGCCAATATGCACCATCAGCCTCAGACTCCATCAGTGAAGCTTTGTCAGGCTGTCTCAACGTTCTTAGTGCAACAGCATGAAAAAAATTGAGACTGCTAATCATAAAAATTGCACAGTACCTAATACTCTGGAATACAGAAGAAAATATCAAGCTGCTTATTATCTGATTGCAGTCAGTAATTCCTGCCCATATTATGAAGAAACTGATGCTACAACAGGAATATTCAACAGAATGAAATACATGATTTCCAGAAAAAAGCGTACCAATTGCCCTCAGCCAGGCTATAATATTACTTTAATACCTTAAAAGCTGTCTTTCCCCCAGTTTAAAAAAAAAATGAATCTGTATAAAACTTAAACACAGGTGAATTAACATTTTGATGAAAAAGCCATTGATGTATGAGTTGTCATCAAATATACTCTTCAAACATGCAAGGAAAGCTAATTAAACACGACCATCGGGGAAGGTAGAAGAGAAGCAGTCAACAGATAATTGTGAACGTTAAAAAAAATCCTTCTTTCTGATTAAAACACAAAAAAATTACTCTGCTTCTTTTGTTGTAGAAAGGCCTTTAATTTAGTCAAATTGCTTTTTCAATTGGGAGCTCAAGGATGTATGGAATAGAGGTCCAAGGAAAAGCTATCTTCTTCAGTAACCTTTTAAGTTTCCAGTTATTGCTTAAACTGCACATTTACCTTCCAATAATGCACAGGAAGAGTCATCTTTTATGCTATAATATTGTACCTTAGTCAAAATACGAGATCAAAATCAGATTTCCAAAAAATTTGGGGATAGAACCAAAAGAATTTAGCTTATTTTAATTATAAAACCAGATTAAATTCCATATGCTGTATGAATGTATTATATCCAAACAGTTTATTTTGTACTCAGTGGCAAATACTTAAAGGCATTGTAATCTAACCAGGAAATTCAATCCTTCAAAACTCTGGTTTTTATCTTGTATTGCATGCTTTACTACTCTTGTATTCTTTGCAATTACTTTTATTTTATGCCAACTGCATCCATTGGGTGGAAACCCATTTAAGAAGGTGAAACAAGATTTCGGGATCAGTGACAGCAGAATAACTTCTGGTCATTCCCTCAGACTACTCTAAAGAGTGCTTCCAAATACTTCTCTATTTAGAGCTACTAATCTTCTTTAGTTATATTTAGCATAGGAGAAGAATTTTATGTACCAGGTTTAGGACTTAGATAATACCAAGATTATAATCAAAAGCTGCATTATTGCAAACACAGGAAATGTGACAAAAACCTATTATAAGCTAAGGAACCGTCTTTCCCTTTTTGGTAACATTCCAACAGGTTCTATAGTTAATTTCGCAAAAATTGCATCTTTCTGTGAATAAATGCAGTTCTCACTACCTTCCACCTAACATGCCTAGATATCCAATGTTACATTCCCAATTTTCTAGATTCCTAATGGACATGAAATTCTGCTGTAACACTTTGGTAAAATGGGTCTACTCCAATAAAAGTACTATAAAAGGAAATTTTAAAAAAATGCAGACTTTGGAATTAAACACAGCATTTTTGCCAGATCTGCAGCTACTTCTTCAAACCAATCATTTCTAAACATAGTACATCAGGAAGTGTATTTTAGCTACATTATTAATAGTAATAAAAAAACCCACACAACTTTTTTTTCAATAGATTATATACTGCAGAAAAGCCTATTTTCTAAAATTGCCAGATTTGATGAGACAACACCAAAACAGAGCTGCCTAGATGACAGAATGCCTAACAGCTCTACCCAATGGCTGTCTGAGAACAGATATGTGCCCTGAAACTCATGAAATTCCCTGAAACTCAACAATGCGCCAATTATTTGGCTTTTCTAAGACGAGACTTGGAATTCAGGCAGACAGAAGATATGAAACATGATCAGCTAATTAATGTCATTTGCAATTAATATGAGCACTGCAATATAGCTTTCTATCAATACAGATGTATTTATAATTGATTAAAAATTTGCTGTTCAAACAACCTTTAAGTATGTAATTTTAACGTTTGCTAATTTACTGTGTTTTTAAAAGCTGAACACGAATGTACCACTTTTACTATGCAACCAAAATAGAATATATTTCTCCTGATAAAATGAATTTTCAGTATACCTTTAGGAATAGCTGTGCAGGGGTTTTTTTCCTTTTTCAATCTTTATTTTATAATCTGGCATCTGCAACTGAGTTACAAAAGAAAATATACTATATATTTTTGTTTTTAAATTATTTTCTGGAATGCAAACCACTGTGGTAAATTTCAAATAATAACCACAATATTCTCTGCATTAAAAGCATATTAACAAGCATAATTCACTTATTTTAATTAACTGAAATACTTACACTTCTGTATTTGACGATATATTCCAGTATGGGGGCACCTCCATCATCTTGTTTAGTTATGCTAAGTTTAAAACTCTTGCCACTCTCTGGTTGTCCATGAATTGAAGGGGGGCTTGGCTCCCCTAAATAAGGAAACAAACAGTAAAAAGTAATAATAAAAATAATTAAAAAATTAAAAAATTAAATTATTATTATGATGACAATAATAATAGTATTAATAATAATAGTAATAATAATAGTAGTAGTAATAATAACAATAACAACAACAACAACAACAATAATAATAATAGTAGTAGTAGTAGTAGTAGTAATAGCAGTAGCAGTAGTAGTACTTCAGCAGTGAGATAACTCTTAAATTACAGCTAGGAACTTGTCCATAATAATATTAATCAAATCTTAAAATGCGCATGAGCATTCCAGGCACTACAAAACAGCCTCTATAAGAATGTGAAATACTGTGCTTGAAATATGTCCTAATGCAGATTCCTAATACAAGGAAACAAAATTATGTGAGGTATGAAAGAAGTATTTATTTCTCTGAGACCTTCTGACTTTCAGCACTTTTAAATGAAATTTCCTTCCAAAATCATTTAGTCATCAATTTAGTAAGGCTGGTAACCTGCTACACTGAAGTTCAATAGACACTCTCTTACAGGTAAGAATCTTTAACTTAAGCATAATATTTAATCCTATGTGAGATTTCTAAATTGCAATACAGTTTTATATTTAAAGTAAATTTATAATGTACCAAGTCAAATTAGATAATATGCTATCTAAGAATAACAATAACTGCTTCTTAGAGTAGTCAGTGTCAAGAGTAAATGTAAAGAATTGTATTTTCAAAACTAAACCCAAATTTATCATCTTATTTTTAATAAGAAGATAAAGGTAGTCTTAAACACACTCAGAAGATTAACAACCACGTTAAGACCCTTTCCTAGTCAAAGAATCCACAGATTATATTTTCTATATGCAATGCCTATTACCTTTTTTTAAAAGAGATCCTAAATGAACATATACTGAAGTGTCTTATCTTCAAAATAGCTGTAAATGTGCATTTATCCAGAGAGATACTATTCCTTTAGAAAACTATTAGTTGTGTTTAGCACTTATTGAAGTAAGGATAAACTTACTTAGATCACAACATAAAACTTATCTAGCTGTCTATCAGATAACATATATATATATATATAATGTCTTTCAGTTTTTGTCATTCTTCCACTAAGGTGATAATAAGGGTAATAGGAAATTATTTTATCTGTCCTGGAATATATTTAGCATATATATATGCTTCAATGAAAAATAAATTTGAAAGCTATCAAGTTACTATTTTGGGAGAGAAGAAATGTATAATGTAATATAACATAACATAACATAATATTTAATGTAATCGAATATAATCGAATATCACTGAAATATTTTGTGTTCTTTGTAGTTACATTACTTTTATTGTTCATTCCCTTAGGGCTTAGCTACACTGAGTAATGCCCTATTCAGGAAACGTTCAGTTGCAACAGATTTGTGACAGACTGGACTGGCAGTAGCTGCTGATGTATTTCAAGATGACTGTTTGATTACTATACACGGCCATCTGGAAGTTCCTTTGCTTTTCTTCTCTCTATGTATTTAATTTCTTTACTGTTGTTCCTATTTAAAGATATTTGAGAGAAATATTTTTCATTTGCCCTTAATATTTTAATGTGAATCTCTGGCCTATAGTTATTACAAATACAGAACTGGTTTAATAGAATTTCTCATTTTCATATAGTTACAGTTAATTTATTCTCATCATTTCTTCCATATCTTAGGATCTCTGTTTGTGGCTTGATAACTGCAGAACAATAGCACCATAGTTTGGTGAAGAAATGTCTCCAGAAATGGCCAATTCACTTCTCTTAGATGTGGATAATATCCTGAGTGTTAATGAGAAAAATTCCTTATCCTAGTATCTCTCATGGTTTGTGCTCCATTATATCAAATAAAGACTTCTCTGAATCTCAAAAATGTAAGATAATGGAATAAATTCTCCAACTTAAGTTCACTCATACTTGAAAGTGTGGAATAACAAAACATGATTTCTGAGAAAAAATTTAAAGACTGATGTACACTGGGGAGTTATTTATAAACCTGAAACACTATCTACAGTGAATCATAATTCAAATCTAGAGATATAATAACAACAACAACAACAACAACAACAATAATAATAATAATTTTCATTTAACAGCACAAGTATTACTCACGGACAGGTAAGGTCTGAAAGATCTCAATTTTGCTATATTCTCCTTGTCCTTTTCCATTTACAGCAGCTACTTTGATTTCATACGTTGTGTTTGGTTCCAAATTGCTCAGAACAACCATAGCTAAAGGAAAAAAAAAAAAAAAAGAACAAAATTTGATGAAGTAATAAATTTATAAAAAGTAAGACAACTTCATAATTTCCTTCTTCACTTGTAAATTAACGAGTCTCATATTCTGATAGTACATTGGTTTCAAACTTAGCTTTTTCTGTTGAGTGCTTATAGTCCCTTTTTTCATCTGCAAAAATCATTGTTGTGACTGAGCAAGTCATGCTTCTGAAGGAACAGCAAAGTCAAATGTTAGAGAAGCCACATGCAACAATTAAGGACCTTGATGGGGACCAATATTTTATGTTCTGATTATGAGTACAGTGTACTGGGTTGTCACAGCCAGGTTTTGGTAGCGAGGCTCCTACAGAGGTGGCTTCAGTGAGAAGGTACTGGAAGCTTCCCCTATATCTGACAGAGCCAATCCCAGCTGGCTCCAGGACGGACCCACTGCTGGCCAAGTCTGAGCCCAGCAGTCAAAGTAGCCTTCTGTGATAACATATTTAAGAAAGAAAAAAGTTAGATATGCAGGTGTATTTCTGGCCAGAGAAGTGCAGGATGAGGCTGTAAGAGTAGCCGTGCAGACGCCCAGGTCAGTGCAGAAGGAGGGGCAGGAGGTGCTCCGGGAGCCAGATCTGAGATTCCCCTGTGGCCCATGGTGCAGCCCATGGAGATGCAGCAGTGCCCCTGCAGATATGAGAGACCTTGGGGAGGCAGAGATCCATCTGCAGCCCATGGAAGAGGCACACACCAGAGCACATGGATGCTGAGAGAGGGCTTTGACCCTGTGGGAAACCCGTGCTGGAACAGAGTCCTGGGTTGGGACCTGCAGACTCATTCCAGGAGCCCATTTCAGAGCAGGATTCCTGGTAGGAATTGTGACTCTGTGGGACAACCACACTGAAGCAGCCTGTCCCCGAAGTGCTGATCCTGGGGAAGAGAGACACATGCTGGAGAAGTTCTTGGAAAGCTGCTGCTTGTGGGATGGACTCACTTTGGTATAGTTCGCAGACAACTGTCTCCCATGGGAGGGACCCCATGCTGGAGCAGGGAAAGGACTCCACTCCCTGAACATCAGCAGGAACAATGTGTGATGAACTCCTTTTTTGACCGGGTGACCTGCCTGGTGGATGCAGGGAAGGCTGTGGATGTTGTCTATTTGGACTTCAACAAGACCTTTGACACTGTCTCACACAGCATACTTCCGGAGAAGCTGGCAGCCTTTGGCTTGGACAGGAGCACTCTTTGCTGGATTAGGAACTGGCTGGATGGCCGGGCCCAGAGAGTGGTGGTGAATGGTGTTGCATCCAGCTGGCAGCCAGGCACCAGTGGTGTTCCTCAGGGGTCTTTGCTGGGGCCAGTTCTGTTCAGTATTTTCACTGATGACATGGATGAGGGTATTGAGTCTTTCATTAGTAAATTTGCAGATGACACTAAGCTGGGAGCATGTGTCAATCTGTTGGAAGGTAGGAGGACTCTGCAGAGACACCTGGAATAGTTGGATGTATGGGCAGAGTCTAACAAGATGCAGTTTAATAAGTCCAAGTGCCAAGTCTTGCATTTTGGCCACAATAATCCCCTGCAACGTTATAGGCTGGGGACGGTGTGGCTGGACAGTGCCCAGGCAGAAAGGGACCTGGGGGTTCTGGTCAACAGCTGGCTGAACATGAGCCAGCAGTGTGCCCTGGTGGCTAAGAAGGCCAATGGCATCCTGGCCTGGATCAGGAATAGTGTGACCAGCAGGAGCAGGGAGGTCATTCTTTCCCTATATTCATCACTGATGAAGCTGCACCTTGAGTGCTGTGTCCAGTTCTGGGCCCCTCCATTTAGGAAGGACGTTGAGATGTTTGAGTGCATCCAGAGGAAGGCAACAAGGCTGGTGAGGGGCTTGGAACATAAACCGAATGAGGAACGACTGAGGGAGCTGGGTTTGTTCAGCCTGAAAAAAAGGAGACTCAGAGGTGACCTTATCACTCTCTACAACTTTCTGAAAGGTGGTTGTGGTCAGGTGGGGGTTGATCTCTTTCTCCAGACAGCAACTGACAGAACAAGAGGACCCAGTCTCAAGCTTTGTCAAAGGAAATATAGGTTGAAAATTAGGAAAAAAAATTCACAAAAAGAGTGATAAAGTACTGGAATGGTCTGCCCAGGGAGGTGGTGGAGTCACCATCCCTGGATTTGTTTAAAAAAAGACTGGATATGGCACTCAGTGCCATGATGTAGTTGAGGTGTTAGGGCGAGGGTTGGACTTGATAATCTTGAAGATCTCTTCCGACCTAGAAATTCTGTGATTCTGTGATATTACTCATTCTTTATGCTTGTGGGCACTTCATTTGTTAAACAGTTTTTTCCACTTTTCTCTGAGGAAGTTCTTTCCCAAACCAGCTGGGGGGAGGGGCTGTTTAGGTTTGCTCCCCTGAGGGACCCTATTCAGGGGTGTAAAGGTTTTAGTTTGAAAACGAGCGGAAATACCAAATTATGTAAACATTTCATGTTTGCCAATTTTTGGTTCGATTTCCTGGCCAATGCCCCAATTAATATGATGGTTTCATTGTTTGCTATTTTTAGATATGACTAGGAGAACTCAAAAAACAAAACAGACTTGCCTTAAAATTAAAAAAGATAGTTTATTCACACACATTAAGAAGAAGAAAGTAAGAAAAAAAATGAAACTCTCAAAACATCCTTCCCTCCCCCCCAAAAGTATTCACTTTCCTCCACACAACATAAAAAGACAAACCCTGTAATTTCAGTCAGTTTTACCATTTAAAAATAATCCTTCATCAGTTCTTTTAAGAAAGGAATCTTTCTGAGTCCTATAGAGACATCATCACATGAGGAACAGTCCTGTGGTGGCTTCCATGCTACCTATCTGCAGCGGCCTGAAAGGAACTTTTGAAAACTGTGAAATCCTACCTATTAGCAGCTTTCCCAACACTACATATAGGCCATAATCTGCTTATTAGGGGTACTGTTTAAGAATGCCTCCTCTAGTATAAAACAAAGATTCTCTTCTGTTTCCAAAATCATCTTCATCTCAAAACCAAAAATCTCCTTTTCCTTAGGAGCAAAAAGCTTCATATCACTTTTAACTAGAACTTTACATCCCCCCCCCAACCAGCATTTATATGTTACAAGAAAAAATAGTCCATTCTCTATAGTTTACTAGAAATTTCCAGCCAAATTAGGCCACTCCTTTTCTTTTCCCTCAAATAGTCTTTTCACTCTCTCTTCACTGACTTCAGTCTCACGCTATTTCTCTTTATGGTTCAATCACTTTGTCTTGTCTTCATTCTGGGAAAGGCCAGTGCCTTGTGAATTATTAAAATATGAATTTTGATCTATTATTGATATCCAACTATGATGGAAAAAACTCTCTAACAGTTTAAAGTTAGAAAGTGTATGTTTATAGCGATGCCGGGTAGCGCATGGGATAACTCCCTAATGTGCACTGTCAAGATCACAGGTTTACAAAGTCTTTTATTTACAAAAGTATTGAATATACAAAATATAAATGCATATTCGTACCCCTGTCACTTCCCCTTCTCCGCTTTGTATGCTAATTGGGAGAAAGGCTATTAAGCATGTGTAGTTTGTTCCCTGAAATGAGTCGGGGGTCTATTCTGGGGAGGGGTC